>OX393550.1:85002168-85204630 GCA_947650365.1 Chamaelirium japonicum | reverse complement strand
ACACTAGATCGCGTGTTATTCCTCATATATATATATATATATATATATATAATATATCTATATAATAAGGGACAACGGTTGTGGGGGGGACAAATGAACTGAGACAAAGGAGCGGCTCAGATTTATCTAGGGGAGGGGGATAAACAAGGAAAGTCCATCACAGTCGTCTGTTTCCCACTAAAGCTTATAAATGCCACTCTTAAATCACCTTAATCCTCCCCATTCCTCTTAAACCCATCTGATCCGTCCGATCTGAACCTCTTTCGATCGAGAGGACCCCTTTTAAATCCCCTCCCGAAAGAGCAAGAGAGAGAGAGCAGCCCCTCCCCTCTTATCCGTCCGATCCAATCAAGAGGATCTGCAGCCTCGCATGCAGCCCCACAGTTTTAAATCAGCCTCTTAAATCACATCATGCTCTTAAATCCCTCCTCCCGAGAGAGAGTCCTTCTTGCCCCCATCTGATCCGTTCGTCCGTTATAATCCACCCCATCCACAGCCCCGTCCGTCCGATCGAACCACCACTACGCAGCCCCCCTCTTAAATCCATCCGTGGCCTCCCTCCGTCCCTCGGGAAATCGCGAGCGCCTGTCAAGAGCGCCCCCTCCCCCCCCCTTCGTTGCAGATCCCCCGCCCCCCCCCGTCGTTGTAGATCGAGAGCCCCCGCCCCCCCCCCCCCCCCCCCCCCCTCCCTACGCTGCAAATCCAGAGCCCCCTCCCCCCTTTTCCCTTCATTGCAGAGAGAGGAGGCAGATCGAGAGCCCCCCCTCCCTTCGCTGCAGAACCAGAGCTCCCTCCCCCCTTTTCCCTTCATTGCAAGAGAGAGAGGAGGCAGATCGAGAGATGGCCGGCGAGCCTAAGCTGCTTCTTCCCCATCTTCTTCCGCTGTGCAGTAACCCCCTCCGCTCAAAACTGATGGAGATGCCCGTCTATGATGGTAAGCCCGCCGCCCCTCCCAGTGGCCGTCTCGCCCGACTCCGCTCGGACCAACATCTCCCAATCTTCGGCCCATCGCTTCGATCCATTGTCGGAGGATCGTACTCGGGAGCGGGTTATCGAGAAATCACATCTTCCGTACCCGCGCGATCCCTTTCTCTGTACCTCGCGAACCAGCCGCCCACCCTTCAAAACCCATCCCGCACCCCCTCCCTCCTCACTCCTGCCCCCCCTCCTTCCTTTCCTCAGATCATCCTGCGCCCCTCCCTCCTCACTCCTGCCCCCCCTCCCTCCTTTCCCCAGATCATCCTGTGCCCCTCCCTCCTCTCCCCCAGAAGATCGTCTGCGCCCCCTCCCTCCTCATCATCAGATCTGAAGCGCAGGTGCCCTAAAAGGGCAGCAGTTCCTCTCTCTCTCTCTCAAGTTTTTTTTTCCTGATTGCTTGGTGCCGTCGGCGGCGGGGTAGCCCTCGCCTGAGTCGCCCTTGGTAATCGGAAGGCATATCGAGAGTCCCCCGCCAAGGAGTCAATCCTCTCTCTCTCTCTCTTAAGCTTTTTTTTTTTTTTCTAATTGTAGGGTGCCGTCGCCGGCGGGGTCACGATCTGGACATCAGCGCTTCGCACGAGATCGACATGCAGCGAGGAGGCAAAGCGACGGCCGTGCCCTGCAACGCCGTCAATGGCAGTGGGGTGGCAGTGTAAGTTGATCCATCCCTCCCCTTTTTTGATCGAAGGTTTTTTTTTTCATTTTTCCCTATTTCAGTTGTGATCCCTCTTCTTCCTTCTTCCCCCTATCTTGCATCCTCTCCTTCATCATCAGGTGGTCGTCGGAGGTCTTGGACCGATTGGTGGTGGTGGTGGTCACCGAAGGTTTGGGCCCGATTGTAGGTGGTCGCCGAAGGACCGTTGCAGGTTATTCGCCCCCCCCCCCCCCCCCCCTGTGTTCTGTTTTGTTTTTTCCTTCTTTCAATTGTTGCTGGTTGTTTGATTTTTTTTATTGTTGTTTCGGTTTTAATGGCAGAGATCAGAGAAGGAAGAGAAGAGTTAGGGAGAGAAAGAGGGAGGTGAGTGATATAGAGGGAGGAAATGGCAGAGATCAGAGAAGGAGGAGAAGAGTTAGGGAGAGAAAGAGGGAGGTGAGTGATAGCGAGGGAGGAAGGAAAGGGAATTAGTTCTTTTTCTATTTTTTTTTAGTCTCTGCCCTCACTGGCGACCGGCCCCTCGCTCTCAAGAATCTGATGGGTGTGCTTCATCTAACATAACCTGCTACGTTTTTTTTCTTCTTCTCATTTCTAGGTATCCATGGCTCATCGAGCACCCTTGGCCAGTCCCCGGATTTGAAGACAGAGCGAGAAGGTGACGTGAGGCAGGGTTTGAGCAGACACATGAGCGGTCATCAAGGAGCCGAGCGCACCGATCTCAGTCTTGACGACAAGATTAAAGGGGTGGTAGGAGATGCGGAGCAAGGGACCGGAGTTGAAGGCGGTGCCGACATCCAGTGAAATCAACAAGTGTGCATCAATCCAGCCCCCATTTGCCTTCCTCCTATGGGAAATCAAACAATCAGTGATGAGGATCAGCGCCAATGTTTGCGGTAATGAGGATTGTAGGCCCCAATAAATCCTGCAGATCTCTCCTTTGGCTGGTGGTTGCTACTAAGTCATCAGATTTTTTTTTTCCAGACAGCATTAGACCGCTGCAACTCACTCTGGTACGTCTCTTTCTCTCGCTCTCTATTTGTTTTTGTTTTGTTTTTGTTGTTTGCATGGCAACATCAACGAGAGAACGGGGGTTTGGCTTTTAACTTGGGGAAGAGGGTAGAGAGAGAAGCGCATGTTGACATTTATCATCCATTAATCCTTTATTTATTTTTTCAGGACTTTTGTTTACCATGGAACCTTTATCATCCATCTCAATGGAAGGTGAACCACAATTGTTTTTTACCAAACTTTTTTTTTATCAAACTTCATTTTCTTCAACAACCTATTTAAAAAAATTCGTTAGAAAACATAGAAGTAAAGAATATATTCGAGAAAGGGATCAGTTTTTAAATAGAATTAAGACCATCCCACAACTTCTTAATTGTCCTTTTATTTCTTTTTATTTTAGGGTGTGGAATTAAGGGTGTGGAATCCATTTTGCTTGAAGTTGGTAGCAATCATTATAGGTGGAGTTGAAATATCTGGATTGTGAGCATTCTTTTCTCTTCATTTGCATTATATTACTTGAAATTCAAATGAAGCTTAATAATTGTTTTTCCCTTTTTCAAAATAAAAATATGTCCCTCAAATGCTATCAGTTGTGTTGTTTGATGCTGACATAATGTTGAAGATCGTTGTAATACACTCAAAACATTAATCCTAATCTTGAAATTGTTAGGATGTGATCTGATGAAATTCTTATGACGAGGAAACTCCTTAATGGAGCCCATGGAAGGGACTACTTTGTTGAGCGAGGCGTTAGGGAACTCCGCAAGAAAGTGGGGTTGTGCTTCCCAATTAGCTGGCAATTCTGATATTTATTAAAAAAAAAAATTATAGATCCTTCTAAATGGTTTTCTTTATAGTTAGTTTTTAATAGGTGCTGCTTAGCTATTAGTACCTTGCTGATACATCCAGTTTGATTCTAGCAATTTTAATGTTGGTTTCATATTAAATAATATTAATGTTGGTTTTATATTAAGCTTCGAGAAAGTAATCTTCTAGACCCTAACCGCAAGTAACCTTTTTGCTAGAGGGAAGTAATAGTAAATAACCAATGATATCATGGGTGGTGTTCTTGAGGTTGCATATCCAAACCTATCAGCAAGGTATATCGGATTTGAGTTTGAGGATTCCCTGCACTGCATTAATAGGAAATTGTTGCCACAAGCAACCTTCCCCAAAAGGAGATTGGGAAGTACATCAAAATACGATGCCCTTCTGTAGCCCTCAAAGCTTTTCCTATGTAGTTTTTCTGTTGACTTTTTGGAATGCACTTACAATGTAAAAAATTTAGGAAAATGTATTTTGTCGGATCTGATGAAATTCTTAGGATGTGATCTGATGAAATTCTTATGACGAGGAAACTCCTTAATGGAGCCCGTGGAAGGGACGACTTTGTTGAGCGAGACGTTAGGGAACTCCGCAAGAAAGTGGGGTTGTGCTTCCCAATTAGCTGGCAATTCTGATATTTATTAAAAAAAAAAATTATAGATCCTTCTAAATGGTTTTCTTTATAGTTAGTTTTTAATAGGTGCTGCTTAGCTATTAGTACCTTGCTCATACATCCAGTTTGATTCTAGCAATTTTAATGTTGGTTTCATACTAAATAATATTAATGTTGGTTTTATATTAAGCCTCGAGAAAGTAATTTTCTAGACCCTAACCGCAAGTAACCTTTTTGCTAGAGGGAAGTAATAGTAAATAACCAATGATATCATGGGTGGTGTTCTTGAGGTTGCATATCCAAACCTATCAGCAAGGTATATCGGATTTGAGTTTGAGGATTCCCTGCACTGCATTAATAGGAAATTGTTGCCACAAGCAACCTTCCCCAAAAGGAGATTGGGAAGTACATCAAAATACGATGCCCTTCTGTAGCCCTCAAAGCTTTTCCTATGTAGTTTTTCTGTTGACTTTTTGGAATGCACTTACAATGTAAAAAATTTAGGAAAATGTATTTTGTCGGATTATGTTCTAGGTTTGTACACGATTGAAAAAACAAAAATTTATATGTCGGTAGCAATGACGATCACATTGTTATCCGCAACCATTTTTGGTGGGGACGGTTGTCGCCGAATGTGATCGTCTTTGTTAAAAATGGCCATCGCAGATGAATATGGGCACACATGATGCTCATATTCATTAGTTTGACTATTTTTGGCGGGGGCGGTTGCTAATATGGCTGCCCGCTGAAAATAGGCGCCATGACTGAGTGTGGACGTCCCCAACACAAAATTTTCACACCTCATAAGAATTTTTAGTGTGCTGGCACTGTCGTGACCGCTTAAGGCGACCGAGTATGTTTTGCCGCCGAAGGCAGTCACTGCAGTGTCAATTGTCTCTAGGCCTAGCACACGAGAGGTTCGGCGATTGACGGTATAAGCGCTATCGTAGAAAATTAGAAGAGCATGGATCGAGATGGAACTGAATCGTATGTGTTTTTGAAAGAAATATAATTTAAAATAATATTTATAATTTTACAAATGCCTAGATTTGATGTTATCGATCTTCTAAGGGAGAGAGGTCCATGGTGTCTTATATAAGGTTGAAGAGAGAAACATGATGCGAGATGCGGCAGTTTCGAGAGAGTGTCAAACCGTACAACGTTATTGGTTACAGTTATAGATGAGGCAACGACGATATCATGAGTGACAATGACAACAGGAGTGGCGACGACGACATGCTGTAGTTGATGCATAGAAAGCACGTTTTCGACGATGAGTCTAATTTTAGTATACATCCCTGATATTGTAAATGTCTAACCATGGAATTGCCTGATGTGTGTCACCTCACAGTCATTCATTTAATTGCCGTTATGGCTTAAAATCAGTTTACAGCCGTCGAATACCACCAAAGCATGTGTAAGGCCTTGGATTGAGTCGTCTGCGGGTTGTACCTTCACAGTTATTCGCTTGCATACCGGTTGGGGTTAAAATTAGCTGGCTGCAATCAAAAGCCACCGGAGCATGGGTGAGCCTTTGGGTCGTTTCGTTTAGGGGTTGTCATCCTCGGTGAAGAGAGACAGAGAGAGAGAGAGAGAAAGAGAGAGAGAGAGATGTTGAATGCCATTAGAGCATGGGTAAGGCCTTGGATCAGGTCGTCTTCAGGTTGTACACTCATAGTCATTCATTTGCATGCCTGTTGGGGCTGAAAATAGTCGGCAACCATCAAATGCCACCACAACATGGGTGAGGCCTTGGGTCGGGTCGTCTTAGAGTTATCACCTCTGACAAAGAAGAGAGAGATAGAGAGAGAGAGAGAGAGAGAGAGAGAGAGAGAGAGAGAGAGAGAGAGAGAAACATGGAGGGAGAGGGTTCCGAGTTAAAACTCACCACAATCGTTAGTTTGCATGGCGGTCGGGCTAAGTGGGGTCGGCAACCGTCAGGATTCTATTGCCACCCTCGAATTATTAGACCCCCTAATAATATAGTTACCGCTCTTGAAACATTCCGTTGTCACCTGTATTTTCCTCTCTTATGATCACATATGTATCTCTATCTTTTTTTACCAAACATTTTTGCGTGCACCTTTCCTTAATTCTATATACTTTATTTTTTCCAACAATACGTTTTAAAAAAATCCTTAGAAAAATAGAAGTAACAAAGAACTCTTTTATTTATATTTCTCCATCGGATCCCTCAATGTGATTGTTAGTAATGAATATATTCGTGAAAGTGATAAGTTTTTAAATGGAACTTGGTTACTGTTTTTTGTTATTTTTGATGATTGAGACCATTCAACAGCTTCTTAATTGTCCTTTTCTCTTCCTTTATTTCAGGGTGTGAAATCTATTATGCTTGAAACTGGTAGCATCCATTCAAGGTGGAGTTGAAAATATCTAGACTGTGAGCATTCTTTTTTGTTCATTTGTATTCTATTACTTGATATTCAAATGAAAGTTGGTTACTGTTTTTTTCATTTTTCGAGAATAAAAATATGCCCTCAAATGTTATAGTTATGTTGTTCGATATTGAGAAATGTTGTAAAAGTTTACTTAAGATAGTGGTAAATTCCATTTTTTTGGTGATCCGATTTTTTTTTCCAATCCAAAGAGAGCCCTAATCAAATTTTTTTTTTTAGGCAGTATTTTTTTGTTACATGTCATTGTTAATTTCTTATTGGGTTTTCGATCAAAAGAGAGCATCCGACGTATTGGTGGTGGTTTCAATGATATATTTTTCATAGTTGGGTGATTTTTTAATTTTATAATTGTGTTGTTTTTAATAAAATCATGACGATCTGAATTGGAGTCAGGCATTGGAGTGCAACAAGATATCAAGAGGAGATGTATGTAGCATGACCAAGTTGATGTACTCTACGATTTGTAAATCAAATATTGAGTTATTTTTAATTTTCGTCTTCTTTTCTATTTGTTGTACATTCTCTAACATATAGATTGTTTCTTTCTAGAAACATTGATTAATTAAATTTTCAAACCTCATCATGCACAAATCGATATCATATAAAATTTTGTATGCATAAATTCTGTAATGTTAGGGATTGTGCATTTGACCTATTAATGATAGATCATGTTGAACAAAGCATTGTACTTTCAATCTTATGCTTTCAGAGAAGTTAATTGGATATCAGGTTATGTAAGGAAAATAATTTGATGGATATAATTTGTTGTTGGCAATGTCCAGGCAACAAATAAAGTGGGACTGCATCTCCACAAACATGGATTGACATTAGCCTACATGGACGTCGTCCAATTCCAGATATCTCCACAATCGATAATGAGAGGTATTTCCTAATTTTGATGTATACAATTTGGGGCTATTCTTTTTTTTTTTTTTTAAAAAAAAATCACTTTTCTCAATCTTGATGTTCAGAATCAACTATGTACTTCATCCCTATATTAATGCCTCCCTTGCTATTTTCGTTTCCCATGAATTATTATTGCCGCCCTCAAAATATTGTCGCTACCCTCTAAATATTATCGTCGCTCTCAAAATCTTTTTCGTGACCTTGGGCACGGGTTTTTTACTAGTATATATATATATATATATTATGTTCCAAGTAGTATCAGATAGAGAGCAACATTTTTAGTTGTCCATATCTAGAATATGCTCAGAAGATGATCAATTCCATTGATTCCTTTGGAGTGGGGAGGGGTTCGATTGGTGGTATTGTGAAAAACATTGTAGGAAGGGTAGCATGAATAAGAATTTCTACACCATTTTTTTTTCTTTTGATACAATTGTTATTTATACCACATGTCTTTTTTTTATTTCAGCAAATTATAGACTAATACTGTTGTATTTTTTTTCCTGATCAATTAAATAGCACTCACCCCCATGTAAAATCAGTGGCCCAGATCTCTGATATTTGATAAGCTTGAAGTTGATCTTCCAAAAGCTCAAGTTTCAATACCTGCAACCAAGAGATTTTAATTTGGCAGTGGCTTGCTTTTAGTTAATACTTATATTTATAAATTATAAATTTTTTTGGTTGGATATTTAGAAATTATAATTAATTAATGATGTTAATAGAACCCATGACTCAAAGGTAGTACAAGAGTGACGTGTTCTTTTTTGCATTCCCACAGCAACAAAATATGAAGACTGGCTTGGTGCAGTAGATAATTGGGATGGGAAATACTTCTGGAGGTTGGCTTATGATCCATCGCTGACCTCCTCCTGTAATTTATTAGATTAAATTTATTCTCTCTTTATTCCGGACATTGCCCGGGTTCAAGACTAGTAAATATACTAAAACAGAAGTCTCTCTCCCGTGTTGTGACACATGTAAATATACTAAAACGAAAGTCTCTCTCTCGTGTTGTGACACGTGGACGTTTTTTGAAGAACCAGAATCCTTCTTCTCTATGTGAACACGACTCACTTTTAAATCATATTAAAAACCTACCATAAAGATGATAAATACTCATTCAATTGGATTTAATGTTAATATCTCTCTCTAACAAGTGAATCACACTCATTTTATATTTCACACTTATTCGAACAGTTGCGATGTCTGTGCTAAATGGCATGCATCAAGCTCATCCGGACATTGATGATAAAAATGGAGTCATCTCTTTTGTTCTATGACAAGTGAACCACTTTTGAAGAGCCAAAATCCTTCTCTCGTGTGTGAACGTGGCTCTCTCTCATAAATCCTATTAAGAACCTAATATATAGATGATAAATACCCCATGCAATTATATTTAATGGTCAATTGATGTTAATTATAAAAAGTATTAGTAATATCTTTTTCTTTCTCTAACAAGTGAATCACATCTGGATGAGTAATGGTAATCACTCAAGATTGCACACTTCTTCGGACGGTTGTGATGTCGTCTTTGCTAAGTGGGGTGCATCAAGTCCATCCGAGCATTGTCCGGGTTTCTTACTAGTATCTATACCAAAATGGAAGCCTCTCTCACATGTGGTGACATATGGACATCTTTTAAAGAGCTAGAATTCTTCTTCCGTGTGTGAATGTGGCACTCTTTTAAATCCATTTAAAAATCTACCATAAAGATGATAGATTTTCATTCAATGGTATTTAATCGTCATTTGATGTTAATCTCTCTCTCTCTAACAAGTGATTCACACTCACTTCAGATTTCACACTTCTTCGAATAGTTGTGATGTTGTCTTTGGCAAATGGCATGCATCAAGCACATTCGGGCATTGCCCGGGTTTCTTATTAATCTATATATCTATACTAAAATGGAAGCCTCTCTCCCGTGTTATGACATGTGAATGTCTTTTAAAGAGCTAGAATTCTTCTTTAGTGTGTGAACACAGCTCTCTTTTAAACCAGAAAGATAATAAAGTTTCATTCAATGGCTTTTAATGGTCATTTGATGTTAATCTCTCTCTCTCTCTCTCTCTCTCTCTAAAAGTGAATCACACTCACTTTAGATTTCACACTTCAAACAATTGCGATATCGTCTTTACCAAATGGCGTGCATCAAGCACATTCAGGCATTGCCCGAGTTTCTTACTAGTCTATATATCTATAATAAAATGGAAGCCTCTCTCCCATGTTGTGACACGTTGACGTCTTTTAAAGAGTTAGAATTCTTCTTCCGTGTGTGAACGCAACTTTCTTTTAAATCCATTTAAAAACCTACCATAAAGATGATAACGTTTCATTGACATTTAATGGTCATTTGATGTTAATCTCTCTCTCTAACAAGTGAATTACATTCACTTCAGATTTCACACTTCTTCGAACAACTGCGATGTCGTCTTTGCCAAATGACATGCATCAAGAACATTCAGGCATTGCCCAAGTTTCTTACTATAATTCTTCTTCCATGTATGAACGCGGCTCTCTTTTAAATTCATTTAAAAACTTACCATAAAGATGATAAATTTTCATTCAATGTCATTTAATGGTCATTTGATGTTAATATATCTCTCTCTCTCTCTAACAAGTGAATCACACTCACTTTAGATTTCACACTTCTTCGAGTAGTTGCGATGTCATCTTTGCCAAATAGCGTGCATCAAGCGCATTCGGGTCTCTCTCTCTCTCTCTCTTTCTCTCTGTCTCTAACAAGTGAATCACACTCACTTCAGATTTCACACTTCTTCAAACAATTGCGATGTCGTCTTTGTCAAATGGCGTGCATCAAGCACATTTGGGCATTGCCCGGGTTTTTTACTAGTATATATATATATATATATATATATATATATATATATATATATATATATATATATATATATATATATATATATATATATATATATATATATATATATATATATATATATATATATATATGATTCACTTATCGAAGGTGATTCAGATTTTTGGGGTGTGTCAAGTGGTGCTACGATTATGTTTTATCTGACAGATAGTGACTGATGAGTATCTAGATCATGACTTTTGTGGAACCCGTGAGGGTTATCGATCACTGCGGAGATTGCTATGTGCAATCATTCAATCAGATCTGTTGGAGAGAGAGCGCACAAAGAGGTAGAGCTTTCTTATACATCTATCATGTAGTATGGTTTGGTTCGTTGTTCTCTATTGGTAGTTTTTCGGAGGACCGTTGGCCAAGTTGGAGACAGTTTGGTCTCCTTTGATAGACATAGTGATCTTTTATGGTGGAGAGATATGGGAGGATTTGTTAGAGGACATGGAGTGTCGTTAGGTGTAATATTGTTTGTCTCTTCATAGTGAATTCCTGAAGGAGATGCTTTTCGGAGAGACGACGTAGCACCGCTTGGGGTGAACCTCTATAAAATAATGTGTCATTGTCTATTATTTTTTTGTGTTCTTGTGTTATGATGGATCAATGCAGTATGGGATGCACCGATGAGATCAGTCGGGGATCATACTATTCAATTAGAGAAAAGAAGCATGGACGCTATGAGCGATTCCAGATGTGGACCCGCACGATGTTTCGGGGATTAGCGACGATTGGTCGTGTATCTGCATCTTCATCATTCTCTATGCCAGACTCCGTCTCGACTGTTTCACAACCACAACCTACATCCATTCCCAGTACTCATATATTGAGGGTTCGCAATCACAACCATCCTTTTCACAGAGTCTGATATTATTTATTTGCTTTTTGCTTATTAAATAATGACATTATCTGATTTTATAGTAAATTGCATAGATAGAAATGCAACAAAAGTTATATGATAGTGTTAGTAGGTATAAGTTATTTTCTGTTTTTTATCCTTGAAAGGTTAAAAGTTTGAACAATGATTAGAAATAAGTATATCCGAACCCGCCCAACCCGATCCATCCTATCAACTTGGACTAACCCGAGCCCAATCCGAGTTAAATTTTTTTTGTTTGGCCGGGTTGGGCTTGGGCTAGGCATATCGGATTGGTGGTTGGGTTGAGTTAGTGTTAGGGTTGAGGGTTTTAGTACTTGGGTTGATCCAAAACCCGACCTAACCTACCCGACCCGACCTGCCCGAGTTGCGATTCACAATGTGATCTGATGATAGGCACACACGACGGGTGAATGCACCCAGCCCAACCGTCCCGACAGCTACGATGATGCTAGTGCCATGTGGCACACATCGACTAGCTACCGTCCCAATTGTCAGTGGAAGATTGAAACTCCCATTAAGGACGAATCTTATCGTTTGTAGGGAGTGATAAAGCAAAATTCATCTGGATAATCTATGCATTGAATGCTACTAGCTAGCTAGTATTTCCACCACTATAAATCACACAGCCGTCTGCTGATTGAATCACACTCAGCCCCAAACAGGAGGCCATTGAGTTTCTGCAACTTGTGGCTATGGAGGCCATGAAGACTATGATGTGTTCTGTGTTGCTCGTGTTACTCGTCGCTGTTTCGGGTGAGCTACCCTCTCTTCCCTTCCTCTCCTCTCTTTCTCGAGTTGCGGGTCGATCACGGCCACATCAGCTGTACGTCTGTAATTCTAGAAAACTAATAAGCTGCATACAAAAAACCTAAGAAGCAACAAAAAATTTTCAAAAACCAATATGCTACATACAAGCTTAACAATAGATCCATATCCTTCACAAACAAATGATACATGATGCAAGGGTTTAATAAGAGATTTTCACCAAACAATCTTACCAATTATGCACTATTGAAGGATAACTTATCCCTGCGGTAGGATTGCCCGTGGCCGTGCGTGGCTGCAGATGAAGAGGGATGAGATCTTTATAGAACGGCGGTGGAAGAGATCATAGATGCTGAGTAAGGACGCACATACTAGATTACTGACCAATTGGTGTAGATCGAAGGAGGCTGGGGCACCGAGACAACTTGATCACAAGAGGCCGGCGTCGTCGATCGGTGAGCACAAGGGCCGGGGCAAGTCGATCGTGGATAGGGTTATCGCAGGGAGGGAAGCTCGATCGTCGAAGACTTCGCGCGCATGCAAAATCTTTTCAATATATATTGAATTCGCGCCGAAAAAACCTTCAATGCGGCGGCCAGGACACCAATCTCGGCGGCTCAACAAAGGCGGCATGGATCCCCCTTCTAATGCGGCGGCCATTACCCCCAACCTCTGATGCGGCGACTTGGACCCCCGAATTAGAGGGGGATCCGCTTCAAAGCAGATCCCCTTTGATGCGGCGAGCTGGACCCCCGAAATTGAGGACCTGATGCAGCGGCATAAACCACCGAATCCGATCTTCAATGATGTGGCGACCGTGACGACCTGATGCGGTGGAGGTCAATTCCGTGAGATAAATCCGGCCCCCTTGAGCTGGCCGTCGATTTCGCGAGATACATCCGGCCCCCTTGAGCTGGTCGCAGATTCCGCCAGATAAATCCGGCCATATTGGGCCGCTAAAGGGGTTCATAAAAAAAACTGTCACAAGAATCACTAGCATGAAGAGAGAGAGAGCGAGAGAGGGAGAGAGGTGCTAGGGATCTTGGGGAGAAGGATTAAGCCATCTCATTAGGCCAAGGGCCAAATATATATGAAGATACAAGGGAAAGAACAAAGGGTATCCTATACAGGCTATCTACGGGTTTATGTATCTCAACTATACACTATCACTAACAGCCCCCCTCAAACTCAAGGTGGATCATATATGCACCATGAGTTTGCTAAGCAGAAACTGAAAACGTGGAGCAGGGTGTGACTTCGTGAAGAAGTCAACAATCTGTTCTCCAGAGGAAACAAAGGGGAGAGAAATGGTCCCGGCCTCATACTCCTGGCGAGAGTAATAGCAGTCGAGCTCGATGTGCTTCATCCTCTCGTGGAAGACCGGGTTGGTGACAATCTGTATTGCACTCCGATTGTCACAGTGAAGGGCTGTCGGTTCAGAGATCTCAACTCCTAGATCGCCAAGAAAGTCGTCGCAAGTGAACGATCTCTTTGGTAGTAGAGGCCATGGCTCGAAACTCTGCTTCAGTACTGGAGAGAGAGACAACGCTTTTCTTCTTGCTGCGCCATGAGATAAGAGAATCTCCAAGAAATAGGCAATAGCCGATAGTCGATCGACGAGTGGTCGGATCACCAGCCCAGTCAGCATCCGAGTAGGCACGTAGAACCAGAGGAGAAGTCGATGATAGGAAGAGCGACCGGGTGATAGTGCCTCGGAGATAACGGAGAAGTCGAAGAAGGGCAGCATAGTGAGCAGAGCGAGGGGCTTCGACAAACTGGCTGATGATGCTGACAGCATGAGCAATGTCGGGCCTGGTGATGCAGAGGTAAACCAACTGACCAACGATCTGTCGGTACCGAGTAGGATCTGAGAGAAGCTCACCATCGGTGGGACGAAGCTTCACGTGAAGCTCGAGAGGGGTGACAGCAGAGCAATCATCAGAAATGGCAGCCCGGCTAAGGATGTCAGCTATGTACTTCTGCTGGGATAGTAGAATCCCTCGCTCACTGTGGGCGATTTCTAGCCCAAGGAAGTAGCGAAGAGGACCTAAATCCTTCATCTGGAACTGGCACCGAAGATGCTGCTGAAGGGAAGTGATGGCAGCGGAGTCATCACCTGTGATGATCATGTCGTCGACATATAATAGGAGAATGGCCTTGCCCTGAGGAGACGACCGCACAAAAAGCGAGTGGTCCTGCGAGCTCTCAATGTAGCTGATCTCGGTGACGGCTCGTCGGAAACACTCAAACCAAGCTCGAGAGGCTTGCTTGAGTCCGTAGATGGCTCGACGGAGGCGACAAACATACTGGGGAGGAGTATGCAAACCAGGGGGTGGCTACATGTAGACGACCTCTGAAAGATCACCATGGAGAAAGGCATTCTTCACGTCCATTTGGAGAAGAGGCTATCGGCGGACAGCTGCAACTGCCAGGAGTGCACGAACGGAGGTCATCTGAGCTACGGATGCAAAAGTCTCCTCGTAGTCGATTCCATATGCCTGAGAGAAGCCACAGGCCACCAACCGAGCTTTGTGCCGCTCGATGGAACCATTAGGTCGCCGCTTGACCTTGTAGACCCACCGGCAACTGATAGGCTCAACGCCAATAGGAAGGGGGATGATATCCCAAGTCTGAGTCTGCTCAAATGCCTAAAATTCCTCGCTCATAGCCTGTCATCACTGAGGGGACTGGACAGCCTCCCGGTATGATCGAGGCTCCTGGTCTGTGTTAAGGGCTGCAAGAAAGGCTGTAAACTGAGGCGAGTAGGAGGTGACCGTGGCAAAGCCAAAACGGTCAGGTGGGCTAGAGCTAAAGCTGAAGCGATCAGGTGGGCGGTGCTCGCGCTGAGGATAACGGGGCGATGGGCGAGGATCCACGACCGACGATGTCTGACTGGGCGTAGCTGGCGGAGTACCATAGGCGTCGGGAGTATGAGGAAGGCCTACGGAAGAAATCGGTGATGGAGGAGAGGAGGGGACGGAGGAAGACTCCGTGGAAGAATCACTGGAAGTAGGGGGAGAAGTGGAGCTGGATGAAAAAGGGGATAGAAGGGCTCGAGAGTCGGAGATAGGGTGGTAGGAGTCTCCAAGAAGGTGAGGTCCTGAGCTGTAGAGGAGTAGTAAGGGGCATCCTCGATGAAGGAGACGTGTCGAGAGATACGAAGACGACGAGTCAAGGGGTCATAGCAACGATAACCCTTGTGCTCGGCGCTGATTCCAAGGAGGATGCATTTAACTGCTCGTTCGGACAGTTTTGTATGCTCATGGGGTGGAAGGAGAACGAAACAGGTGCACCCGAAGGTACGAAGCATACTGTAGTCAGGAGTAGAAGAGAAAAGACGCTCGTGGGGAGATACACCACCCGGGAAAACAGAAGAAGGGGTGATGTTGACGAGGTTGACTGATGTCAAGACAGCCTCAGCCCAGAAAGTGCGTGGAACGAAAGCAGAGAGAAGAAGAGCACGCGTCGTCTCAAGGATATGACGGTGCTTCCGCTCGGCTACTCCATTTTGCTCGTGTGTGTGAGGACAGGAGTGCTGGAATAAGGTCCCATGGGACTGAAGAAGTGTCCGCATAGCAGTAGAGAGATACTCGAGGGCGTAATCAGACCGAAAAGTCTTAACGCGATAACCGAACTGTGTGTGGACCATCGAGGTGAAAATCTGGTAGACCTGAGGAACCTCAGAGCGGTGCTGAAGAAGGTAAACCCAAGTGTATCGACTGAAGTCATCGATGAAAGAGATATAGTAGCGATAGCCACACATCGAAGGAAGAGGTGCATGGCCCCAGATATCAGAGTGTACTAAGTCAAAGGGAGCAGAACTCTGAGAGATACTAAAAGGAAAAGGTAAGGCTGTAGCTTTGGCAAGCTTACAACCGGTACATGTAGATAAAGAAGAGAAAGAGCAATGACCTAGAGCTCCAGTCTGGAGTAAACTCTTAAGGCGAGACTCAGAAATATGGCCTAGTTTTCGGTGCCACAGGTCGGCATCGGAAGAAACTAAACTACAGACGCCAGAAGGTGGAATGAGGGGAAGGTGGAGATGCTCAAGGTGGTACAGCTCGCCTAACCTACGACCAGCGCCAATCACCTGTCCGGTACGTGGATCCTGCACAACACAAGAAAAAGGGGAGAAAGTCACAACACAGCCAGAGTCACAAAGACTGCTAATGGAGATGAGCTGCATGCAAAGCTGGAGTACATGCAACACATTGGGTAAAGAGAGATGACCGCTCGGTTCTGTAGTGGCGGTAATCGATCCACACTGTGAGATGGCTAAAGAAGAGCCATCTGTAGTGTGTATCGATGGGATGTGCAGTGCCGGTCAGCAGTCGGTAAGCAAGGAAGCATTGGAAGTCGTGTGATGGGAGGCCCCAGAGTCCAGAATCCAAGTTGCGAAGGTACCGGGGGTGGCTAAGTCAGCAGAGGAACTGGAGGCGCTGGAAGCCTCGGCGGAGCTAAAGCTCGCCTGCTGGTCTAGGCGGAACTGAAGCTGTGCAAGCTGCTGCTGAAGGAGCTGAGTAGCGTCAGGGGCGTCCAAGGAACCTCGGGGTGATGATGGAACCGTGCGAGGAGAGGACGGAGCAGTAGCGGCAGCAGCAGTAGAGCCAACGGGGCAACCACGTCCTCGGGGTCCCTGTCTCTTCTCGGGATGCAGCTTCCAACATGTGGCGACGACATGGCCTGATTTGTGGCAGTGAGTGCACACAAACCGATCACGACCAGAAGCAGAAGTAAGAGAGATAGCTGGGGCTGCAGCAAGGATGCCCGTATGGCTGGAGGGGGGCGGAGGAGCCCTGGTGGCTATGGTGCGCAGCCTGGTCTCTTTGGCGACGAACTCAGCAATGGCAGCATCCAAGCGTGGAAGTGGGTCTCGGTGGATCAGGGCGCCAGCAAGTGGGCGACACGGCACTCGGGAGAGACGGGAGGCACAAGTGACTGAAGCTCCCGCCAGTAACCATGCATCTGCGCATGGAATTACTGGATCGTGCGATCACCCTGCTGTTCGGACTGGACCTAGGAGAGAAGAGCATACTCGCGGGCGCCGCTAGACTCCACGAAACGCTCAACTAAGGAGCGCCATATAGCTGCAGATGCTCCAAGAGCGGCGAGGTCGGCACGCATCGTCCGATCGACCGAAGCGACAAGGTAGGCGGCGACCCGTGCATCACGAAGACGCCACGCTTAAAGAGCGGCGGGGAAAGCCTGACTCGGTGCCGTGGTGGTGCCGTCGAGTAATCCAAGAAGGCCACGTCCAAGAAGCGTGGTCTGAACGGTGGCCGCCCATACTTCCCAGTCTGCGGAAGAGGCGAGAGGGAAATCTGTCGAGCTCGAGAGGAAATCACGAGTGTACTCGAACGGGAGGCTCTCAGAGTGTAGTGGTACGGGCGAAGGAGCATCCACAGAGGAGGAGTCGGCCATGGCGGCTCACTCGGAGATCGGAGAGGATCTGTCGGATCTGAAGAGGAGATCAGCACTCCAGTGAAGGCAGATCTGGACGGAGATCAGACAGATCTGAAGAGGAGATCGGCACTCCGGCGAAGGTAGATCTGGACGGAGATCAGATCTGGAGGAGATGGCAGCACAGGTCCGGCCGGAGGAGGGACCTGTCGGATCTGAAGAGGAGATAGCTCCGGTCGATGAAGAGGAGATAGCTCCGGACCTGTCAGATCTGAAGAGGAGATAGCTCCGGTCGGTGAAGACAGCTGGTGAAGGGAGTGAAGACAGCCGGTGAAGGGATCCGATACAGATCCGGTCGGACAGTCATAGTCCGCCGGTGAAGGGGTCCGGTGCAGATCCGATCGCACAGTCCGCCGGTGAAGTGAGGAGACAGCCCCGGTCGGTGAGTCGCACCGATCCAGCGATGAAGAGATCAGATCTGGAGAGAAGATCAGATCCGGTCGGTGAGTCGCACAGATCCGGCGATGAAGATCAGATCTGGACCGGATGTAGAGGCCAGTCGATGAAGATCAGATCTGGACCGGGTGGCATCACAGATCCGGCGATGAAGACAGATCTGGTCGCACAGATCCGGCGGGAGGAGATGTGGTCGGAGGAAGCGACGATCCGGTCGGAAGAGATCTCAGATCTGGAGAAGAGCTCGAGTTTTGCTCTGATACCATGTCACAAGAATCACTAGCATGAAGAGAGAGAGATCGAGAGAGGGAGAGAGGTGCTAGGGATCTTGGGGAGAAGGATTAAGCCATCTCATTAAGCCAAGGGCCAAATATATATGAAGATACAAGGGAAAGAACAAAGGGTATCCTATACAGGCTATCTACGGGTATATGTATCTCAACTATACACTATCACTAACAAAAACCATCTAAAACCGGCCGAGTTTTTCCATGCCGCTGATTCTTCGGCCGGAAAAACCCAGATCTGTTGTGGTGTCTGGTCGTCAAAGCTGGTCGTGAAATTTTATCTCTCTTATTTCTGATGTGATCCAGTATCTAATCCAAGTTCTTTGCATTGCATCTTGATTTGTGTGTGAAATAGCGAGAGAGTGCCTGTACTTCGCCAGGCATTTCAAGGGGATATGCTGGAAGAACTACAAGTGCACCGAGGCGTGCAGCAATGAAGGCTTCGACCGGGGCTCCTGCTTCTTTTTCGGCCGTTTGAGCTGCCTCTGCTACAATTCCAGCTGTGGGTTCCCTTCAGCCTGAACTACCTGTAATCAAATGTACCATCTGATGAGGAGTACATAATAATTCGAATGGAGAACTTCAACTTCCTTGTATGGTCTGGCTTTACAAAATAAGTGAGGCTTAATATATACCGGCCTCTACTTTTCTTTCTCAAATTCCACGATATCCCTCCACTTTCAGTTGACTTATATCCACATCACATGCGGCACATCCGACGGTCGAGATTACACTCTACGACGACCTGGTCCGCGTGGGGCACATTCGACGAAAAAGACTGTCCTCAAGGGTCACCTATTGGCTTTCACCACTCGGATTATTTCTGACGAAGGTCGGGCTAGGCAGGGCCTCGGGCCGAGGGTCTAAGTTCAGACCTGGCCTAGGTATACAACAATATATATGGGGGTTTGAGCACTCAACCTCTACAAGTTTAAACAACACCATAACTACTACACTATACCTTTTTAATGTTCAATGTTTTTTTTATAATTTTTTTTAATGGCATTCTGATTTTTATGATTTTGACTCTCCTGGTTGTTTTTGCTCTCTCTTTGAAGAGATACTTTGTAAAGATTCTAAAGATCATTAATGAGAATGAGTCTAACCGATCCACTGCTCTTCCTCCTCTCTATTTGGATTTACTGGCTCTGGACAACCCATTTGGATCTTCGTACCCAGTATCTGGATAAATGAGAACCGGGTGACATTGAAGTCACCACACAAAGCCAAAGGCTCCTGCGGTGTGGCCTGCAATTGCCTGATCTCTTCCAAAAATTCGCCACGGAGGGAAGCATACTTGGGTCCATACACCGTGGAGACGACGAACTCAATACCCGAGAAGACTCATCGGAGAGAAACGGACAGCAAGTAGGTTCCCACCACCAGCTCTGTTCTAGTAAATTTTCTACCATCCCATCCCACGAGGATTCCTAAACGTCATCCTTCCAACGCTCATCGCTCGGACCATGGAAGGGTTGAGATTCGAGAGCTTGGATTTTTCGATACAGACTACATCAACATCATGTAATTTAGCAAACATAGCTACTGCTTGACGCTTATCTACTGCCCCTCAACGCCTAACATTCCAATATAGAATCTTCATCGATTAGGCCCATTGAATCTCCAGACGCCGATGCAGCTTGGAAGGTTTTGGAAACAATTCGGGCACGGGAGCAGAAGAGGGCCTTTCCCTCCTACAGTCCTATTGAGTAGCGGTGGTGGAGTGCAGTTTTAATGGGTTGGGATTTTAGGGGTTTAGTGCAGTTTAAATGTGTTGGGATTTGAAATCAAGGAGAGATCATGCGTTGATTTTTGAACGAATAGTTATATCTATTTGGTTTATTTTTGTCCAATCAGGTTGTCTTAGTCGGCTTTTTTGTTTCTCGTTTTGTCTAGTCAATACAAAACAGCCCTCGATTGTTATATAGATAACAAATATGTAATATTTGGATCAGGCTCTTGGACTAGGTTTTTGGGCTGGGCCGGACTGTGGGCTTAAGGTAGCAGCCCGACCCAGGCCCTTGACATGTCCGGCACATTGAATTCAGTAAAATTCAGTGAGATTCAGTAAGATTCAGGGACATGCACCTGATCATGCAAACCTCTCCTTCCATCTTTTGGCCCTTACCTTCACAATAAATAACCCACTCGTCCCACCATACCCACACCTAAACTGTAAGGTTTGGTCTTCCAGTTCCAGCACCACCTGCTATGGGGGCAAAGAAGACAATCATGTGTTCTCTACTGCTGGTTGTGGTCATCTTTGCTTCCGGTGAGCTCTCTCTCTCTCTCTCTCACACACACACACACACACACACACACACACACACACACACACACACACAGAATTAGGGGGTGTTTGGCATCATTCTGAACCATCTGATTCTACTCCTAGTTTCATATTTTAAAAGTAACGGATAATATTTGTTTCGGTGGGATGAAGGACTTGGGATCAAGCGATAATATATGGGGGTGTTTGGCATCGTGCCAAGCTTGCAATTTCTATTCTGCTTTAAAAGTAACGGCTAGTATACGTTTCGATGGACTGAAGAGATGGGAATAGAATTTTTTCGTTCCATGCGTTTCTTGCCAATTGGATGCTGAACCATCCGAATTAACACTAAAAAAGCTAACTTACAAGAATGCTCTCTTTTGGCTGAGATATGAGCGGAACAGTTGTTCCCCATGCCAAACACCACCTATAACTCCGTGTGTTGCTTCAGGGGAATGTTGAGCCATCAAATTACATTAGAAATAATAATTTACTGAAATACCCTCTTCTGGATAAGAATTAAGTGGAATATCTATTCCTCATGCCAAACACCCCCATAGTGTCTCCCCCCACCACATGTGCGCACGCGCACAAAGAGTTGAGAAAATCTGTCTAAATGGCATAGTAGTCATGCATTGAAGGTTGATGCTCGAGAGTGCATTTTTGCTACCGGCTTCGTTTTGCTTAGGTTTGCTTCCGGCCCAATGGCAGTTTCCCAAGTTTTAAAGGGGCATAATGGGGACTAAACTTGCTACTGAACTTGTCTTTTCCATTATGCCCCCTAAAATGGATGACATGACACATTATGATTGGGCCGGAAGCAAACACAACAAACGGAGCCCGCAGCAAAAATGCACTCGACACGCGACCATTCAGTATGTGGGTAGTACATCCCACATGGTGAGTGGGCATTACATTTGCATAATTGAGGGATCTTTGATTGGTACTTTGCTGCTTGGGGCCTAGGGCTGCAAACGAACCAAGTTGTTCATAAGCGGCTCCCAAACAAGCTCAATAAATGCTCGTTCGAGTTCGTTTGGTTACTAGTCAAGCCAAGCTCAAGCAGACCAAATCTCGGCTCAGTTGGGCTCGCAAACATGCTTGTTTAGAGCTCGTAAGCAAACTTGTAAGTATTATCGTGAATAGGCATAAATGGCTTAAATAGACCAAACATATATTGTCCATTCTTTTGACTGATATTGGAGTTCGGGAACAAGCTCGGTAAGCGGGGCAAGCTCAAGTAGATCAAAGCTTGGCTCGGCTTGATTATTAAACAAGCCAAGCCCAAGGCTGAAGTTTAGGCTTGTTTAATAAAAGAACAAGCTCAAACAAACTAAAGCTTGGCTCGACTTGGATCGGCTCGTTTGTGGCTTTACTTGGACCGAACACCTACTTCCTGGGGTTAATGGGTGGCTAAAAAGAGATTGGTGTTTGACGTAAAGGACATTGAAACTTTGCCTATTACCTTAGGTCCTTCTATTTGAAAAATATTCATTTTATCCACTACATGCAACAGTACATGAAAATCACATGAAGAGTAACATTTCAGTAATAAATAGTAACAATTGCTATATTGAATTTTCTATAGCAGTTTTTTTTTTAAGTCTCAAAAAAAAAAAAAACTAATATGATTTCATTGTAGCTAGCAAAGAGTAACAATTCGGAAATAAGAGCAACAATTGCTACAATGATTTCACTGTAGCAATTTTATTTAAACGAGATTTCTTAAAAAAAATTGATACAATGATTTCACTATAGCAAAGAGCAAAAATGCGATAATAAAAAACAACAATTACTTTTCACTGTAGCAATTGTTGTTGCTCTTTACTACCGAATTGTTGCTCTTTGCTCACAATATCACAAAGCAACAATTGTTGCTCTTTGCTCACTGAATTGTTGCGTTTTGCTCATTGTAACAACGTGCAACCATTCAGTAATAAAGAGCAACAACTACTACAATGATTTCATTGTAGAAAAGTCAACAATTTAGTAATAAAAAGCAACAATTGATACAATGCTTTCATTATAGCCAAAATCTAGAATTTTTAATTTTTAAAAATACCGTTTTAAAAAAATTACTACTGTAGAATCACTATAGCAAAGAGCACAAATTTACGAAGTACTATATAGCTACTCTTTGCTGCAGTAAAGAGCAACATGCGATTTTAATTTTAGTGATAATTTTGTCATTTAAAAGAGAGAAAAGTCAAAGAAGAGACCATCTTTATAGGCGACGTTTTTGAGAGGGAACTGATGCATATAAGGATATTTCAACGTCGTAACTCTTAATGATCCATTGTTAGGGACCTATCACTGACCCCTAACTTCTTGGTTGTGTTGATGTGGCAACACATGATAAGTCGTATATGTGGGGCCACAAGGTAAAGTGCCTCGCACCTCAGAGTGATAGTAGATTTATTTTTAACTATGTGATCCCATATTAATGGCTAACTATGGGCTGCCAACTATGTCCAAGCACAGTTTCCCGGCTTAGGTCCATGCAGCCAATATTGTTTCTTTCAAAATGATAATTTTTTTGGGAGACTTAGCCAAAAGCTCTTTTTCGGAGATGATTTTGAGCTACAATTCTGACAACAAGATCATTTATGCTCTAGCCAATTTCAAAAATACACGGTTTACATCTAACCACCCAATTGCCAGTGTTGACTTTTTAACCCCTTCATGAAGAAAATATATATCCTTCATTCACTACAGTATTGTACCAATTTGGTTGGGAGCATCAATTCGGCTGTTATAGTGGTGTGGAGTATCAATTCGGTTGCTATAGTGATTTCACTGTAGCAACAGTAAAATCACATTCAACCAAATTGTTATTGCTTTAGCAATTTGGAGTGACAATTCGGGCACGAGAGTAATAATTTGATTGCTACAATGATTTTATTGCAGCTATAGCAAATTCACATACTCCCGCTCGAATTGATATTCCGCTATGTGAAATCACTGAAACAATCAATATACATGCACTATTACCGAATTGTTACTCTAACTTGCCGAATTGATGCTCAGGGATAAAATCTAGCAAACTAAATATATAATTAATTGAGGAGTAAAATGGACTTGGAAACAAAATCGAGTGACGGAGGGACTTAATCCTAAAAACAACAGATTCAAGGATTTAACATAATATAGGATTGTTAGGAGGGATTTGGACTAATATATCTTTTTCTGGGAGAATTAGTCAAAAAGCCTTTTTCGGAAGATGCTTTTGAGCTATAGTTGTGACAAGAAGATCATTTGAGCTCTAGCCCGTCCCAAAAAGACATGGTTTACAACAAACAACCCAATCGGAGTGTTGACTTTTTAACCACTTATAAGTGATGAAAAATTACCCTTCATTCACTAGAGTACCATACCAATTCCATTGAGGTCTTAATTCGGCTCCTACAGTGGTTTGGTTATTAATACGGTTGCTACAGTATTTTCATGTCGTAACAATCAAATTACTTTTAACCGAATTGTTATTGCTATAGTGAAATCACTGTAGCAATTTGGAGTAATAATTCTGATAGCAAAGTATCACAATTTGGTTGCTACAGTGATTTCACTTTAGCTTTAGTAAATTCACTCCCACCCAAATTGATACTCTACTTTAGAGAAATCACCGTGGCAGTCACTATACATGCACTATTACCGAATTGTTACTCTAACTTGCCAAATTGTACCAGGGGTAAAATCCAACAAATTAAAGAAATAAATAATTGAGGGGTAAAGTGGATATTTAAAACTTACCCCCTGTGTTAATGGTCCTATTTGACTTACCCCAGTAAAATGATATCAATTACATCGAGTTACCCCAACTTTGGTCTAAAAATCCCCCCCCCCTCCCACACACACACACACACACCAAAAAAAAATTAAATAAATAAATTCTATGTGATAATAATACGGAATTTGGGGCGAGGGGGGTAAGTCAATTTTTTTGGGAGTTAATTCCATTTTAGGGTGATAGGTCAAATTGACCCTTTAAAAAAAGGGAGTGAGGAGGGACATAACGCTACAAACACAAGAATATACCGTAAAACAGGGTTAGTTAGAAAGGCCTTAGACTAATAACTCCTTTTTTTGGACGACTTAGTCAAAAGTCTTTTTGGAAGATGCTTTGGGGCTACAGTCTTGCAACAAGATCATTTGAGCTTCAGTCCCTCCCGAAAAGATATGGTTTGCATCAAACCACTCAACCACCAGTGTTGACTTTTTAATTCCTTACAAATGCTAAAAAAATCATTTCCCACATGGGGTAGTGGAGACCTTCCAATCTGATTGTGACACTTGTTAAGTACCCCACTCGTTGCTGTGGGGTTAATTTGCTTGCACGAGGTGGACGAAGGGTAGCTTTTCATTTTTAGGACAACTGGCATTGGTTTGTCGGTAAAGGTGAGCTGACTATTTTTAGTGTTTCTTGGACGACTTCCTTATTTTAGGGAGAAAGGCTTCGGCATGCCCCCTTTTTCGGATGGGTTCTATTTTAAGGAGAGAAGGTTGGGTTCACCCTACCTTCCCTTTGTTAGTTTGTCAAAATCTCTGTTTAAGATGCGGTATGTGTCATTCGAACAGGTTAGTTGGTGGTGTTGCTTAGTTTTGTTTAGTTACTCTTTTGGGGAGGAGGGAGGGGTTCTAACCTCTACCCGTCTTGATTTGATTTGTGAGTAGCAACCTCCCTGTACACTTCTTATATGTAGGTCGCCGAATGATGGAGTGGATAGTTTAGGTACCCACGATAGCTAATTATGTGCTGCCTCCTCAGTCCAAGTGAGGACTTTCATCATTTTTTATAATTTTTTATCATTTGGAGTTGGAGAATATTGGCTGCATGGACCTACCCATAGATCGAGAAAATATTCAGTGGGACGGACTCACCACGTAACCACCCAAATGTGATGAGTTCTTCCATTGAAATAGTGACATGCTGCATTAAAGAGAAGCGGTTCTAACCCTTTGCTATCCGGTGATGAGAGAGAGGGGGCAACAATATATAAAGATATGGAACTCCCACCCCTTTACCGATGTGGGACTATATTCTCAACCCTCACCTGCACATAGAGCGCCTCTTGATCGGTGGGAGGAAGAAGATCTCGATCAGAGGAAGAAAGAGGGTGCGACGGGACCACATGAAGGAGAGACGGGGTGGGGCCTAGCTCTGATACCATGTTACAATTCCCATACCCCCCTCAAAACCGATGACGAGAGGGAGGGGGCAACAATATATAAAGACATGGAACTCTCACCCCTTTACCGATGTGGGACTATATTCTCAACAGAAGGTATCCATGATGAGAGTTTGAGTAAGTAACAAAGTAGAAAGATGGTTCGAGGTGGAACACAACTAGGGGTGTAAATTGGGCAGGGCCGAGTTTTTAGCGAAAAATTACTTAATTAAGAAAGATAAGATTTGAACCCATGACCAACCTTTCACATCACAACACATCTTCCCCCCCCTCAATGCAAAAAAGAAAAAAAAGATAAAAGTTAGAATTGAGTTAAGTATTTAGCCTCCTTCGTATGTTTTTACTTTGGTCATGCAGAGGAGGCAGGCTGTGTTGAAGCAAAGGAGTGCTTCCTCTTCGTCAAGACTTTCGAGGGCAATTGCTTGGAAAGCGATGACTGTGAGAAGACATGCATCACTGAGGGTTATGAAGCAGGAACGTGCTATCTCTACCGCGACTTCAGCTGCCTCTGCAGCAGACACTGCTAAGCTTCACTGGCGACATCCGATGATGACCTGAGCTACCGATAATACCGATTGCTGTTGGAAGTGTTGGAGTATGTTTGGTTGACGGTTGGGATCAACTATGAATAAGCCTGATCCTTTGCATTCTCCTTTCGTCTCTTTGATTTATGTCCACTTGGGGTTGGCTTTACATCTTGAGTTTCTTAGCATCTTATCAGACTATGGATTTATGTCACTAAAATGGATGAACTTGTTGGACCTATGCCCTCAAATCGATCTATCCATCAAAAGTAAATGACAATGCCGGATAGTCGAGTTGGTAAAGTCTTTTGGTGGTCGTACCAAAAACATGGGATCAAATCCCCCAACGTCCTACTTTTGCATGCATGCCGTTAAGTACTCGATAAGTCGGTTCTTATTATGTTAATTCGTTGCATGTCTATGTTTTGGCCATGATGAAACTGTTGGGTTTCCATGCCCTTGAAGGTCCAGGTAGACATGTTATCTTATTAAATCTTCTTATATTTCTTTTCTGTGTGTAACTGCACCATCTTTTCTGTATGCTATGATTTTTTTTTTTTAAATCTATTGATCGAAAAAAAGAGAGAGTAAGAGATTACACCTTTACAATCCAAGACCAACAAACAAGCCAACAAACAAAACTAAACCTGAACTCATGCATCGAGTTTTCTCCGTGTACCCACCAGCGTATCTTTGATGTTGTTGTCCCAAATAGTTAACAGGATGTCTCCTACATATTTGATTACCTCCTCTAGGACCTTTTCTTTGGGATTTATTTGGTCCTCAAAATTCCGAATATTACGTTCCTTCCAAATAGAGGCCATCGCACATGAAACCATCAATCTAATAACGTTGATGTGAAGGGATTTGGAATGAGCTAACCTATTGAGTCTTCCGATCATCTCCCTGAATGGTTCTCCTTGAGAGTGCTGCACTTTGGCTATGCTGCACAGTTTGAGCCATATATGATCGGAATAGAACAAGAGAAAAATAGATGATCCACTGTCTCTTCTTCTTTACAGCAAAGAGCACACCTGTTGGCCATGTGGAACCCCTTGGACTTTAAGGTATCTTGAGTGACTAATCGGTTGTGGATTGCTCTCCAAACGAGGACTGCTGAACTGGGAGGAACCGGCCCAACCAAGACAAGGTTTGCCCAGCTCACCACTTGTGCTTTATGTCTGACTTCTTCCCATGCTTCAGCAAGCTTGAAACAGCCGTTCTTGGATTTGATCCACTTGATTGCATTATCGAGGTTGCTCTCTTCAATAGTAATATATATCTTGGATAATCTCAAACAAGATTTGAGTTCTGTTGCTGACCGGTCTCGGAAACCTCCAAGTAAGCCCCTCAATGAAATTCCCTACTCTAGCATTCAGACACCCTTGTTCCATCATGGCTCTATGTCTCACTATTTCAGCTGGGCTAAGCCCCTCTATCCATGGGTCTTCCCAAAAATAAATGTCCGATCTAGCTCTAATGGAGAATGAAATGAACTCTCTTAACTTGTTTCTGATTTTGAGGATGTCTTTCCATATAGAGGAGTGATGGGAGGGTGGACTCGTGCTCCAGAAGTTTTTTTTTCCGAGGTATCTGACCTTCATCCATTTACTCCATAGGGAGTTGTGATCTGAGATAAGGAGTGTAATATCCCAAAATTTTAAAAGAATTAAAATTTATACTTGTGCAAATAAGAAATTAACAATATATTTCTCTTTTCAAAAATCGGACTGCACCACTATGTCCGGCTCGTCGAAACGGTCAAAAACGGTATATAAACTTTTTCATTTTAATCACCTATAAGGCAATTTAAAATTAAAAACAAAAAAAAAACACAAAAGAATATGAACCTTGGACCTACTTAGTTTTCTTTTATTATTCTCCTGATAACCACTAAACGTACCATTTAATCTTTTGAATAAAAATGTTGGGAATGATATATATAAAGTAGGAAGGGATACCAAGAGTCAGACCAGCTGAAAGGTTCTGACCTGACCAGCTAACCATTGGAGTTCTGACCTGACCAACTTTTAATATATAATAAAGGGCCGTTTTGCAATTAAAACCCTGGTCTTTTGGCATTCTGCAAAAGCCTATATAAACCCCCTACAAGTTTCATGTCTCCTGCACATACTAACCCTGTAGGAATTGACAAAGAGGAAGCTGAGGAAAATATAGAGAAGGATCTGGAGGGAATCGAGGATCCACTGTATACTCCTTTTCTATGAGGAAGCGGGAGTGGAGATCTGAAGAATCACGGAATCTAGATATTGTTTTATTCTAGAATAAGCCATGTATCGAAATCTGTATATTGTACTACATGATTTTTTTAAATAAAGAGGCTCCAATCATTTTCTTATTTGATGAAAATTATTATATCAAGTTTTTCTCTTAACACCCTAGTGTTATACGGTTTGCCTAAATCCGTAAAATACCGTGGCGTTAGAACTTGGTATCAAAGCCTAGGTAATAGGTTCTAGGGAATTAAAAAATTAGAAAAAAAATGATATTGGTAGGATAATCACTTACCTTGGAGGACAAGTTAGATTCATGTGAATTAGATTTAAGTTTATCAAACCCTAGAGTTAATGACATTGATAATCTAGTTTCTTAATCTAGATAACAAAGTATATACATCTGAACTTAAATTTAGATCTTTCTTTTATATATATGCGTAGGTCTAAGACAATAACATAAGACGCTGAGGAGTAAGTTAACCTAGAAGATAGTATAGATGCATTAAAATTAGAATGTATGATCAACTAAAGAGAACTAGAAACTAACTAGAATTATAGAATGTCTCTTAACGATATGGAAACATAAGAATGTATTATAAACCCTAGTAGTAACTCGATTAGGGTAAAAAATCCTTAAGAAGTAACTTAATTTAAGTTCCTATCTCCCAAGACCTCTTTTTGATAATATGTTACTACAGTATCTTAGGAGAAATAATGTTCAATGATCATTAGAAATAAACTATTCGTAAGTCTTTATTAATGTAAACTCAATGTCACAAAAAAAATTAAAATTAAAATAAAGATTCTTAACTCGGATATAAAATTCAAGCCAAGACCTCCACATTGGTGTCATAAAAGTGGGGAAGGCTTCAATGCTATAATGGGAGGTTAAAAAAAAGAAATGTCTTTGTCCATTAAAGACTAAACATCAACCCTGTGTGACCTGAAACATATCCAAAGTTTTAGAACCATATCTAGGTCCATTTGAAAACATGAATCTCGGAGAGAGTAGTTTAATATAAAACTTAGATTTATGTACCCTAACTAATCGAGTAGATGAAGCGACCCAGATAGCCTCAACAAAACTAAGATACTACTCAGATGAGAGCTATAGTAGAGAAGTCTAACGGACTCCAACCTTAAGCGTTTATTAACATACAGATGATTGACGCAAATAAGTAAAATTTGAAATATAGTCGAGTTGAATGTAGAATACTAGATCACCCCTAGTATTTCATTTTTTGCAAAAACATAGTGAAATAAGTATTAGATTTTTAGTCAAGGGTATTAACCTATGCACAAGATACTGAATTCTTAAGTTACTTCAAATATTAAGATCTTGTTAGGTCTATGACATTTAGGATTAGAGATGATCATCATGACTCATAATCAAGTTTGAAGGAAAGGGCTACCTAGGGTTACGTGGAGCCATCCCTTGGTGGGAAAAGGGCTACTAATTTTCAGCGTGCAACCACTTGGAGTGAGCCACCTTGAATATTGATTGTGGGAATATGGTGGTTTGTCCCTACTTCGAATGATCAGGAGATCTAACGGAAAGAGTTCTATAAAAAAAAAAAGAATTTACTAAAGGTAAGAACTATGTGGTTGTAGTTACTAGAAAGTTTCTATCTTCAACGGCCATCATAACCAGATAAATAAACTAGAGTCCTAATGATCGTACTCAATAACAACTGATCAGGGTCAACACCTTGCACTCTCTTTTGACAAGAAACTCATGCTTTTCAGTTAGATTCAAGCTTAGCGAAAGTTCTCAATTTATTAGATTATCATAAATGACGATTTTTAAACCATCAAATTATGATATCTCTTAATACATAGGAAAATCCCCATGGAGAACACAAAACATCATTATAGGAACATTCTCAAGACATGAAGACACTTCAAACAATCTTAACCGTCACAAAGAAAACTCAATGACCCGTAGGGTAGCTAAACTTATAACTAATTTCTCATTTAAAGAAAGGTATTGTCCAAGGCTTAACATAACCCGAACCTAATCAATTAAACTACTTCGACCCTTGAGCCAACCCTATTTTCCTATGACTGTGGTTCTTTGTGAATACAGTAGCCAGATACAGTTGATGTGTGAATAGAGAAAGCTAGAAAAATATTATTTCTAAACCTTAGAATTTATAGCCTCAGTCATTTGGACCCCGTAAACAAAGAACTCCGATTTCACCTCAATAAGTTCATAGTAATTTACTTTCGATTAACAAAAAATATAAACTTATCTCAGGACTGCAACTTCGACTGATAATAAGTTAACTTTCCAAAATAACTAGCACTTATAAAAAATATTACTCTCACAAAGGTAAGAGCTACTGTCAGAAGCTTCATGGTTCATCCAAAGTTATATCAAAACTTCATTAGGCTATCAAAAATATTCAATGTAAAGTATACCGAAACTCAAAACAAAAATACCAGTAGCATGAATTAAAGAGATAACTTGTGTTTAAATGTCTCAAAACCGAGAATTTGAAAGACTATTAGTTCTACGGGCACCTCGGTACTGATAAACCTAGGAGCACCTTATAGAAAATTTAATATCCAAGAAATGTAATAATTTCAACGTTGGATATAAGACTAAGTCCACTCACTACACACACAAGATTTTGACTTCACTTAGTAAGCTCATTATCAGAAGAAGCAAAATCCAAAATAAATTATTTTACCTTGCAAATTTCAAGGACAAAATTTTTTATTAGGAGTAGAGGATGTAATATCCCAATATTTTAAAAAAATTAAAATTTATACTTGTACAAATAAAAAATTAACCATACATTTCTTTTTTCAAAAATCGGACTACACCACTATGCTCGGCTCGTTTATAGATAAAAAGCCGTATCTAAACTTTTTTATTTTAACCACATATAAGACAATTTAAAATTAAAATAAAAAAGAACCCATAAAAGGATTTGAACCTTGGACCTACTTAGTTTTCTTTTATTATTCTACTGATAACCATTAAGCCATTTAATCTTTTGAATAAAAATTCTGGGAATAATATATATAAAGTAGGAAGGTATACCAAGAGTTAGACTAGCTGAAAGGTTCTAACCTGACCAGCTAACCTTTGGAGTTCTAACCTGACCAGCTTTTAATATATAATAAAGGGCCATTTTGCAATCCCTGGTCTTTTGGTATTCTGAAAAAGCCTATATAAACCCCCTACATGTTTCATGCCATCTATATATACTAACCCTGTAGAAATTGGTGAAAAGGAAGCTGAGGAGAATATAGAGAAGGAACCGGAGGGAATCGAGGATCCACTGTATACTCCTTTCTATGAGAAAGCGGAAGTGGAGATCTGAAGAATCAGAGAATCTAGATATCGTTTTATTCTAGAATAAGTCATATATCGAAATCTATATATTGTACTACATGGTTTTTAATAAATAAAGAGGCTCCAATCATTTCCTTATTCGATGGAAATTTTTGTATCAGGTTTTTTTTTCTCTTAACACCCCAGTGTTATACGGGTTGCCTAAATCCATAAAATACCGGGGCATTACAAGGATCCACCCAAATTTAACAAGACTAGCTTTAGATATCTCCCCTACTCTTCTGATGCCTAGACCGCCTTCTTTTTTTGGTTGGCAAATGAGGGTCCACTTCACATGAGTAGCTCAAGACTGCCACAAAAATTTCTTCATCAGCTTCTTTATCTTTTTCTGAACCGAAACAGGGGTAGAGAAGCTGATGCCCAATAGTAGGAGTAGCTCTGTAGGACTGATTTGATAAGCTCTACTCTTCCTCCAATTGATAAAAATTTGGAGGCCCAACTATCAATGGTTTTAGAGGCTTTTTCAACAAGAGACTTGTAGAGGACTCCATTCACCTTGGTTGGGGCTAGGGGTAACCACAAATACCTCACAGGTAGGCTCCCCAAAGTGATGCCTAGCTGGGAGAAATCACAATAAGAGTGTGTGCATGAACGGGATAAAAACACCTTACTTTTATCTCTGCTAATCAAGAGCCCTGACTCCTCTCCAAATTTCTTAAACAGAAGGGTTAGCTTCTTTCGAGGGTTTGAAGAATAGAATGAGGTCGTCTGCCAAGATGAGGTGGGAGATGGGTGGTCCCTTGTCAATAATGAAGCATCGCCAATATTTACGGAGGGCTCCCCATTCAATTTCTAGAGAGAGGCATTCCATAACAATTGTGAAGAGGTAAGCAGAGAGGGGGTCCCTTGTCTAAGTCCTTTATTGGATTTGATGAAACCTGCAGAAGAGCCATTAACAAGTATGGAAAATGAGGGAGAGCAAATGCACGCTTTGATCCATTGAGTCCAAGTTGTGTCGAACCCCAAGCACTTAAGAGCATATAACACAAACTCCCTATTCACCAAATCATAGGCTTTAACTATGTCTAGTTTCAAGCAAGCTCTCCTCGACCCCATCATACTATGAAAGTTCTTGACCATTTCATGAGCTAGCTGTTAGGGTTGTATGTCCTCAAATAATGTTTTATGTTTTTCCTCAGTTATTTATTAATCGATATGGCATTATAATATGTTCATGAGATGAATGGTTCAGTAGGTAGTCCGCAAGTGATTTAAGATGCGACTTATTTGTATGGATGAGATTCATACAAAGAGGGATATGAGTCATTGGTACTAATCACTTAAAACTAATCACAGCTTATAATGAGAGTGGACACCGCATTAGGTAAACTGTAGTATCTTTGACTCCGACAGGGATGGTGAATCTCTAGCCATTGGAATATATGATTCTAGGTCAAAGATGCTAGTGCATGAGATGCATTGATGGATCGTGAGTAAACCCAATGACACCTTTGTACTGTCATGGTCATATGGGTTCTCACTACTTACACAAGTCGACTTGCTCTTATTCCTGAGAGACTAGCGAACTTTGAGCTTTGGCCCAGTTACTTTGACTTATCAATCAGTGAGGTCCTAAGGGCCAACACCTGGATATCTTGGGTGACTGAGTTAGGGTAATGGGGAACTCTAGATCTCAAGATGAAATCCACCCTCCTATAAAGGAGACCTTTATTTATATCCCCATTAGTTGATCTCAAGTTTGTTCATCGGTAAAACTGTGCAGTCCTCATCTGTGAAGAGTTCACTGACAAGAGGGATGATCAAATAGGAAGATTATGTATAATGGAGAATAAGATGTAGCACCAACTGGTTAGACAGCTCACTATAAGTGAATCGGTGGTGACTACAGATATATTAAGGTGGAGGGGCAATATCGTAATATGTAAGACTATAGATTGTCTTTCTGACCCGGAGTGCAATCATTACCATATAGTGGAATTAGTGATGATTAATCTAAGATGCAAATATAGCTAAAGAGTTTAGTCAGTATATTCGCATTTAGGTTGGAGCTATGTTAGAAGACCCTAGGTGATCCCAACTACGGTCCAAAGCGACTCGAGACTAGTATATGATCATGAGGGAATTATTATTATTAATTATATATATATAAGATATATATATGGGCTTTAATAATAAGTGAGTATTGGATTTAATGACCATGGGGGTGCCCTAGGAACCCCGAACGTGTGCCACCATCACTCAGAGTGAGAATTAAGGGGATAAGGTTTGACCGGGTCAAATTCTAACCGCCCCCCTTATTTATCCGTCCAACACAAAGAGGATAGAGAGGGGGGCTGGCCTTGACTTGTTCAAAGGCTTATCCACCCCTCTCCTTATCCGGAAGGGCTTATAAAAGGGATATGACAGAGAGGGGGTTAGGCATGCATGCCTGTGCAAACCCTAGCCGCCCCCTCCATCTCATATCTTTCGTTCTCTCTCTTTCTCGGATGCGAGGGTTTGATCTTGGAGATCAACCCTAATCCAAGGAAGCTCTCCATTTCCCTCAGGATTAGAAGAAAAGCTTCTTACTGGGCCAATTCTCGAGCGACGTGAAGAACACGTGGTTGAAGATTGCAAGGAGGTTGATCGCCAACGTGCAGCAATTTTTCGTCTAAAAATTTATAGCATAATAGCCCTACCATTTTAATTGTTTAGGGAGATCTATAGATCGGATTAACTCTGTTTCAGTTCGAGGATCTCCGGAACGAAGGCATTTACGTACTCATAAAATTTCAGAGCAATCAGAGATCGAAGAAAAAACTACCATCCGTTTTACCGACTGGATCTATAAAGGGCTGATCACCCCACGGTAAAATTCTCATCCGAATAACCATACATGATAAAGGAAGATTGAATTTTTAATCCGATCCCCATTAATTGGTATAAGAGCTATGGCTCATGCATGTTCTAATTGGTTGAGATGATAGTGCCGGGTTGTATGGGAACATGCTCCGTGCAAGGAATATGTTCTCTACCGTGCAACTATCAAACACCTCTACATAAAGGTATTGATTTAAAAATCTAGCGTAGGTTATATGCTAGTCGGTTTGTGCCATGTTGATGAGATCAATGATGGTGTTTTCTCTCGCTCTCGATAATTTTAGATAGATCACTATAATCTGAAAATTATGAATCGAGCGTAGGTTGCATGCTAGATGGTTCGAATGGATAAAATCCATCGTATGCTTGCAATTTCTATTGTGTAATCTTTTTGCAGGTGCATTGAAATTGCTTGCCTCTCTCTCATGGTCAAGCAAAAGCTTGAATATAATATTTATGTTCTGTGATGGCTTGGTTTCAATTTCTGATTGGGCTCATGTAGGGAGAACCCAAACCCCGAAAATGATCGGTCGACAAAGGGGTTTAGGTTAATCTCCATGCCCTTGTAGATCTTAGGTCTTGCAGAAAGATCGGGAGCCGAAAGTTTGCTAACAGATCATGCTAGCAAATTATATATCTGACCAATGAGAGAGGAGGAATAAATATTTATTTTATATTTGCTTGAATCATCATTCTATGCATGTAAGCATCCAGATATGAGTTTAGAGCAAGAACTATAAAGAATGATGATGAAGATGACGACTCCAACTTCGAACATCAACCATTTGAAACTTACTCCTCATCAACAAGCTCATCAGATTACAAGCCTATGGAAAAAAGTATGAATGAAGACATATCGCAAAAGAAACAACTAGAGGAGAAAAATAAGGAAATAATTGGAACATCAAGTAACAAAGGCATCAAGAAAAGGAAGCAGATGTTAAAGAAAGTATTCGTAAGAATAGGCGAATATCGAAGCACCATGACATCTTTTCTGAATACATATAGTGAGATAAAGTAGAATGTAAGGAATGGCCATCTCGCAGCAATAAGGAAGACACATTTTTGGGCTTTGTTCAAGGCATACCATGAAGAAAATGTGAATGCTTCTCAGTACAAAAAGCATGAGAGACATGTGATAGACATAATTAACACATACGACGTAAATAAAAAAGTTTTAAGTTGGCAAATCAAGTGAATGCTATTGATGTTTGGAATATTTTTGGCATTAATGATGGTGTTAAACCAATGGATTTTCCAAAAATAAAGAAGTCAAATACATTATTCACAGCAAGAAGATTTACAGATGTATCAAGGTTAACAAGACCAATAGCAATTAGGGTTACCGGAGAGGGAGGAGAAGGAGGAGCAGTGGCGCCGGTGGAGGGGAGGCCAGAGCAATGGCGCCGGCGGAGGGGAGGCCGGGGTGATGTGCCGGAGGGGAGCCCGGGAGGGGTGGGGGGATGTGCCGGAGGGGAGGCCGGGGGGGGTGAGTCGGAGGAGGCCGGGGTGCGCCGGAGGGGAGGCTGGGGGCTCGGAGGGGTGTGCCGGAGGCGGTCGGGGGGGAGATCGAAATCGGGGGGGGGGGGGGGTGAATAGATCCAGAGAGCAACAGGGGGATCGAAAACTCGGTTAAATCGCAGGGCTTATTACCGACGGAAATTAATATTCCGTCGGTACAAACGTTAGTACCGACAGTACTAAATATTACCGTCGGTAATAATAATACTTATACCGACAGATAAATATATACCGTTGGTAAATATACATTACTGACGGATAATAACTGGCTGTCGGTAATATATATCTAAAAAATTATTAAAATATTAACAAATAATAGTGGCGACGGCTTATTTTTAATACCGTCGGTAATAATACATTTTACCGATAGATCTAATAAATATCGTCGATAATTATATATTACCGACGGATAAAAAATTACTGTCGGTAATAAATAATTCAAATATTAGTAAAATATTAAAGTTATAGTACCGACGAAAATTTGTGTTACCGTCGGTAAAATTTATATTATTACCGACGGTAATAAAATTTTCCGTCGGCAATAAACCTTTATCTTGTAGTGCAAGCTCCAACTGCTAACATCCACCTGTTCCAGACCCAAACTACAACGGCCTCCAATGCTCCCAAAAAACAACAAAAATCCCCAACAACAGCACCCTACCTCCGAAGAAATCGATCCCCTCTCCAGCAACGACAACCTCGACTCCACCCCACAACTAGACATTAGCAATACAACCTGACCTGATCGGAGCAAATCTAGAAACAAGGAAAGAGAAAGGGCCCACCAGGAAGGGGCGGTGGTGCCTGGACTAGTGGTAAGATGTTTTATTTCTTACAAATAAGGAAGGGGAGGGAGCAAATTTGAAAGGAAAAAGTTATTATAAGTAGGATTCGAAATTTGGGGGCGAAAATTTTGTCCTTATTAGCTTGCCGACTTGTCCTAATCAGCTTGTCGATTTTGTCCTAGTCATCACAAACTGTCGTAGCATGTTATAAAGATATAACATACCAGCCTAACCAAATTCCCGCCATAGTCCCAACACAGAAGAGATGATTAATTGATCTTTTGCAATCCAATGGTCATGGATGTTGTGCAAGCAAAATTTGCCCAAGGTTGCAACCGGGCCATTTGGGCCCACGCAACAGCCCAAATGACTAGTCCAGGACCAAGAAGCATAACAACAGGGCCCATAGACACTACAATAGAAAGGTATTTTACGGACAAAATATTTAAGTTTCGTCAGTAAAATATGCATTTATACCGACAGACATTATTATATCCGTCGGTAAAATAACTTTTATTATTTAATTGATTTTTGTCATTTTAATTACCAACATGTGATTAAAATCCGTCGGTAAAATAATATTCCCTACGATAATAATTATGATCATCAGGACAAACATATATTACCGACGGATAATACATGCCTGTCGGTATTATAAATTGTTATTATTAAAAAAAAAATATTTGACATTATTTACCGAGGGTCAAATAATACCGTTGGTAATTAACTCCATTATTATCGATGGCTATATTATTCCCGTCGGTAAATATATTATTATCGACGGTATTAAAGTGACTGTCGGTAATAATATATATGTACTGACGGTACATTATATGTCCGTCTGTAAAACATCTTTACCGACGGAATTTTTTACGTCCATCGGTAAAAACCCGAATATAACTCACCTCAACCCGGCCCTATTTGTGCACTGTGATTTATTTCCCCCCCTCCCCTCCCCGGTTTTGATCCCCCCACCCCCGGTGCGCCTCCGGCTCCCCTTCCGCTCAGGCTCCCCCTCCGGTTCCGGCTCCCCCTCCGGCTCTCCACTGTGAGTCCCTTCCTCCTAGTTTGTATGGCTTTAAAACATATAAATTAGGAGGAAATTGGGGGGGTGGGGGGTGTTGGGGGGGGTGTTAGATGGCAGCGGTGAGGGATGAGAGGGAGGACGGGAGAGAGAGAGAGAGAGAGAGAGAGAGAGAGAGAGAGAGAGAGAGAGAGAGAGAGAGAGAGAGAGAGAGAGAGAGATGGGGGGGGGGGGGGGTTAGATCACGAGAGACGGGGAGGGAGATGAGTCATGCAGGTAGTGGGGATTCAAAAAGAGAGAGAAAGATCGTGGTTGTTATTAAATGCAACGGATGGTTAGGATTTGGTCGGGGGGAGAGAGAGAGAAGGGGCTTGCTTTGGGACTCAAAGAGAGAGAAAGATCGTGGCCTCATTAAATGTAACAGACGGTTAGGAATTGCATATATGGTAACCCATTGTATCTGCATATCTGCAAGTTATATAAATCCCAGGTTTTGGTAATAAATTATAATCACACAATCTTTGTCTATACATCAAACGGCTATCTTTATCCATTCCTTCTGATATATATATATATATATATATATATAGGGACGGGGAGCCTGGACCTCAGGTGCAGCGTGAACGCTGCACCGGAGCCGCTCTCCACGCGCCATGTGTCCAAGAAAATCGGCCGCCCGCCTTTAAGACCGCGGGACGAACCGCAGCCGTTCGATCGATTCGATCGGACGGAAATCCGGCCGCCCGCCTGTAAAAACATGGCATCCAGTGCAGACCGTCCGATCCGTGCAGTGCCAGCCGTCTGATCCGTGCACCACACCCCCGTCCGGTGTTCAGTTGGCCCGGGTTATTCCCGTCCGTTCGATCGAGCAAATCGAATGGACAAAAACGTTTTTCGCTGTTACTGTAGCCGCTACAGTAACAGCGAAAAACGTTTCCGTCCGTTTGATTCGCTCGATCGAACGGACGGGAATCACCCGGCCCAACCGATACACCGAGGGGGGGGGGGTGCGCTGCATGGATCAAACGGCGGCGGGCGGGGTGCAGTGCACGGATCGGACGGTCTGGGCTGGATGCCGCATTTTACAGGCGGGCGGCCGGATTTCCTTCCGATCGAATCGATCGGACGGCTGCGGTTCGTCCGCGGTTTTAAAGACGGGCGGGCCGATTTTCTTGGACACGTGGCGCGCGGGGAGCGGCTCCGGTGCAGCGTTCACGCTGCACCTGAGGTTCCAGGCTCCCCGTCCCCTATATATATGTATATATATAATATATATATATATATATATATATATATATATATATATATATATATATATATATATATATATATATATATATATATATATTATATATATATATATATATATATATATTGCAGGGTCGGGAATTGGCTGACCTAGCAAATTTTGACCCAGCAATAACCCATCACCATTTGATTGCACCTAGAAGTTTTAGAATGTGCTGATTTTTTGTAGACATGTTGTCTATGGTATGTTGATCACCCTCACAAAGAATCAGCCCATTCTAAAACCTCTAGGTGCATCAAATGCACTCTTCAAATCAATGGTTTTTTACTGTCAATTTTAACCGTTGATTTGAAGAGTGCATTTGATGCACTTAGAGGTTTAGAATGGGCTGATTGTTTGTGAGGATGATCAACATACCATAAACAACATGCCTACAAAAACTCAGCCCATTCTAAAACCTCTAGGTGTATCAAAGGGTGCTAGTTATTTGCTGGGTCATCCGGTCCTGACCCTATATATATATATTCAATGGCTGCGATGTCGTTACTTTCACGTGGTCCGCAATGGATGGCTACCATTTCCAATTGTAGGTTTGCTGGAATCGTAGAAGATTCGAACTCGGTTCATGAGTTCAAATCTCCTCCAGCCGCCCTGGTCGGTGGCCTCGGCGCGTATCACAGCCGCACGTCATCGGTTGGAGTGGATTCACCTTTGGGTCGTCATCCATCGTGCGGCTATGATGCGCGTTGGACCCACTGCCAACCAACTGAGATTTGAGTTTCCAATTTATTTGCTACACTCGCTTACGGCCCAATCGTAGGATGCCAGGTCGTCCACAACAAAGAGCATAATGGCCAATGCAGTTCTGTAGCAATGTATTGCCAGCCCTTTGTTTTGAATGATGTGGCAGTCCACAATATGACTAAAAGCAAGTGTAGCTAATGAACTCGGTAGCAAAAATGCTCTTGGTTGGAAGTGGGTTCTCCCCCAACCGATTGAGATCTGAGAGAGAGAGAGAGAGAGAGAGAGAGAGAGAGAGAGAGAGAGAGAGAGAGAGAGAGAGAGAGAGAGAGAGAGAGAGAGAGAGAGAGAGAGAGAGAGAGAGAGAGAGAGAGAGAGAGAGAGAGAGAGAGAGAGAGAGAGAGAGAGAGAGAGAGAGAGGAGAGAGAGAGAGAGAGAGAGAGAGAGAGAGAGCAGGCCCATTCACTGGCGGTGCGGACTGTTGAGGTCGAATCGGGGTTGATCGGCGATGGGCACCGACAACGGAGAGAGAGAGAGAGAGAGAGAGAGAGAGAGAGAGAGAGAGAGAGAGAGAGAGAGAGAGATCCCCGGAAAGGGGCATTGGCAAGTGGGCAACACGCCAACACCGACCCCGACAATGGGCATTGGCAAGTGGGCAATACGATGAAGCCGACCCTGGCAACGGACAAGTTTTTTCTAATGATCGGTAATAATATTCATTTTACCAACGGTAAACTATATACCGTCTATCATAATATTTATTAATTTATTTAATTATTCTTATATTACCGACGGGACATAATATTTTGTCAGTATTAATATTTATTATCTACGGAGATATTAAATTATCGCTGTTTTCTTTCTCGACGCCATCTATTTCGACGGACGACGATGAAAATATTGTCCGTCGCCTTAGTGATGGACAGAGTTGGTCATGTGAGGCATTAATATAAAATATCGATAATGGCACAGCGGGCCATGCGGGTCAATGTTTTCTCTTGAGAAAATTATTGATGCGAGCTTCGCATCGTGCGCTCGTCGGGCAGATGCGAGAGAACCAAGGACCGGAGTGATAGGGTCAGCCAGGCGTTAAAAGTTTCCCCTTCCAATGGAGTATGATCCTGCATCAGTAGTTGACGATTCAAAGATCAGTGAGACTACTGCTGATCAGTAGTAGTGTACGTTAATTATGAGATTCATGTGATCGAGGTGTGTCTGTGTGTTGTCTGTTTGTCTATTGTCTGTCTGTCACTTTCTAAGCATCACTACTCTTTTAGAGGTTTGGGGAGAAGCTACGTACCATCTTCCTTCTCATCTTTTGAAGTAGTTAGGTAATAAATTTATGTCCTGATCAGTGTGATCGTGCTCTATCCGTTTGTAAGCGTCACTCTTTTGGGAGATTGATCTTGAAGATTGAAGTTGCCATCTTTCTTCTCAATGCACCTTTTGAAGGAGGTAATATATATATAATCTATCTTGTACGTTGTGTTTAATGATCTAGCTTCACATATATGCACTTCTCTTTTTACTTGATTTCGCACTTTGTTTGGCTGACACGCCAATGGTACAGGCAGACAGTGGTCGGCGGAGGTAGTGGCTAGCGGCAGCTACCGTTGGTGGTGCCATCCCCCTAGGGTTCAACGATTCCATGGCTCATAGTCTCATCAATCAGGAGATGCCACCTATGTAGGCTGCATGGCGATCATGTGTCGCGACGGGTGGTTGCCATGTGGTGTATGGAGAGAGTTGAAAGTGATGGGGGTTTTCTCAATAGTGGGGCGTGCCACATTAGGAGACCCGGCCGGCTTATATTATAGTACAGATTCCAGACCGTGGACCCCTGTCTTCTACCCGTTTGAGAACGGCTTGAAGCGCATTTATTCCTGGCAAAAGAGTAGTGAGAGAAAAAAAGCTGTTCTAACGGCACACGTACTCCCAAGCCAGGCATCCTTCCAAAATCTGATGAGCTTCCCATCTCCTAACGATAGGGTGGTCGCTTCCTTGTAGAAGTCTTTAACCTTCAGCACTCCCCGCTAGAAGTGTGATATACGCCCTGAGACCCTGCTCCTTGAATGTAAGGGGAAGGACCTTTTGAAATATTCGGCAAGAAGAACTTCTCGCCAAGATCCACCTGTTCCTTGCTGTAGGTGCCACCACGGCCATTTTCCAAGCATGAAGATATTGAACCTACGGAGATTTAAAACCCCCAATCCTCCTAGGTTATTCGGCAGACAAACTTGATCCCAACTCAAGAGGTTATAACCTCCTACAGTGCCACCGACTCTGTGCCAGAAGAAAGATCTCTTGATTTTATTAATCATGTCTATCACCCAAGAAGGTAGGTAGAAGAAGGAGAGGTAGTAAGACGGGATCGACGAGAGGACAGAGTTTAGCAGGACCAATCTGCCTCCGAAAGAGAGGAAGCGTCCTTTCCAGCCCTCCAACATTCTCTTGATTTTCTGAATCAGTTGTTCCCAATCTTCACGCCTTAAGGCCTTATCGCTGATAGGTAAGCCCAAGTATTTCATTGGTAGAGTTGCTTCCTTGCAGTTCAACAGTTTTGCCAATCCCGTCCCTACATCTCCAGGTCCGATGTAGTGGTTACTTTTCAGGAAGTTGATCTTCAACCCGGACGTCAATTCTAGGCCATAGAGTAGTATTTTTAGCGAGACCATCTGGAAAGGACAAGCTCCGGAGAATAAAAGTGAGTCATCCGCGTAATGCAGATTGGATCTGGTCCAACAGGACCCGCCAACTCCTTTCTCAAGCCCTTCTGAATTCGCCTTCCGAATAGCAGTATCGAATATGTCGACCACCAGAATAAAAAGATAAGGTGACAGTGGACAGCCTTGTTTCAACCCTTTATAGACCTTGAAGTCTTTACCTTGTTCCCTATTGATATGCAAGCTAGCTTGGAAGAAGTTATAATTTCCTTAATCTAGCCTACCCAATTATTTGAGAACCCTTTAGCCTTCAGTAGTTCCAACAGAAAATCCCATCTAATCAATCTGATCAAAAGCTTTCTCGAAATCTAACTTCAGCAGCACCCCTTCTTCTCTAGATTCGTGCAGGTGAAAGATCGTTTCATGAGCCGCCGCCACGCTGTCTAAAATCAATCTTCCTTTAATGAAAACTGTCTGGGAAGGAGATACTAGAAAAGAGATGTTGACTGCCAACCAATTAGCTAGAATCTTCGAAACTATCTTGTACAGGCAATTTGCTAACGAGATTGGGCGGTAGTCCCTGATAACCTCTGCACCAGATTTCTTTGGCAAAAGAATTATCCAAGAATAGTTCAAGTAGTGGATGTTGGAAATAATCCCATGGTAGAGGCTCGCAGCGGAAACGATTTGGCGGTCGAAAGACTGTTCATGGTGCACGTTACATAATTTAAACTTTTATTGAAACTAATCTGCATGTGCGTGCATGTGTGTGTGTGCACGTGAATCGAATACCCTAACGGCAATCTAGCGTAATGATTATCTAGCATGCATGCAAATCATAAAGCTTGCTAGATCTATGTGTTAGATTATTCATACCTTCGTGCGAATCTTTTAACCGCAGAGAATTGTCTTCTTTGTCGATGGAGACGGAAGATCGTTCGCGAAGAAGTCGATGGTATGAATGGAGATGATGCCTTCTTGTTCACCCGATCTTAGACGATGCACGGAACGTCGCTCTCAGATCTCTGAGTGCCTTCGAAGAACGACCCTACTCCTTCTATGAAACTCCATACGATGAAGACGAAGTATCAAGCGGGGAAGTAGAGAGATGAGGGAGAGATCTAGGGATAAGAGAGAGAGGGGGGTTCGGTTTTTCCAACCTCTATGGCCGGCCCCATAAAGCCCCCTATATAGGGCCGGCCTACCCCCTTGGATAATGATCCAAGGGGATAAGAACAGCCCCCAAAAATCTCCCCAAAATCACCCTTTTATCTCTCCTTGTATTTATTCGTTTTCCCCACTTTTAGGGCTTGTTTTGACCAATTCAAAACCCTATCCCTATCCCTATGGTCAGTCCTATTGATGAGGGATTCTCATCCCCACAATATAGGGTCGGCCCTAGCATGGTCCCTCACTGCGAGGGTCGGCCATAAGTAAGGTCTGCCAGAGTGAGTTTTTACCAAAACGCCCTGATGCCTCAATTTGACCATTTTTAGTGTGCAAGACCTAGCGGCCACTCCTTAAGTGATCTTACTAGTTACCTCACTATTAACTGAGGTCACCGGAGGGTGCCTCTAGTAAAGTCAACTAGTCAACTCACAACATATCCTGGTGCATCGCACCTATGCAGCGAAGTTCACTTATGGCTAGGGATAACTACTTGCGCCTCTGTACTAGTCTCGGGCTTACTACTTAGTACTCGCATGTAGTTACGCATCTACCGTGCTCTAGTGCCAAGCACATATGGAGCGTAGACTTCTTTCTTCCTCTTACTGCTCATGGTGTTTCGAGGAGATAGTTCAAGAACCGTACATAATGTTGATAAGGTGGAACCATCAGGGATCGCGGTTCATGGCTTCCAACTCAAGCTCAATCGACACACTATCCGAGTGTACCATCAATCCTCTGAGCTCGAGTTAACCTGCGTGGCCATCCAGAGTGCGACACAGGCTGCACTCTAATTCACCCGGACTTACTATATTCTCCATCATACCCCTGCTCTCCGCTTAGTAGTGGTAAACCCGATGTCCCTCCACTTGATGCCATGATTCACTTCGAGCGGTGAAGACTACCGTCAGACTCGAATGATCATATGACTTGGTTCCTTCCAGGTTGACCTATACATCGTAACTCTGATTACCCCGTCGAGTAATCAAACCCGGTCAACAGTCAAACTGATGACCACCAGGCCTGGGTTTGGTACAGTGTAAGTCACACCAAGGAATGCACCTCCCTTCAGAGGTATGGATGGCCTGCAGGAGTGACACGCTAATGCAACGCCAACCAGGTAACCCAGTACACCGTGGTTTTGGATCACTGTATACGGATCCTCACATATTGGTGCGCCAAAGCACTACGCAACTGGTTAGTCCATCAGACGTGGTTCCTCAAGGTTTAGGACCGTTTTATCCTAAGCAGAAACATGACTTAGTATATCAGTGTCTGCTCACTGATCTGTACACCGTGTTAGTTCCGTTCAGCCACAGACACTGTGCCTGGTGATGACCATGGTGAAAACTTCCCATGAATAGTCATCCCCAATAGCTTATCATGATCAGGCGACCAACCTGATCATAGCTGCGAACTGATTTAGATTATATGGGACCAATCCACTCAGTCTTCAACTCAGTGGAGTACCATATAACTATGGCTCTCTGTTCTTAAAAGAACACGTAACTATGTTACACACCTATATCATGTCATATAATAACTATCAATCTTTATTTATTAGACCAAAACATAAAGTTTTACAAGCTTAGAACACATCAATCCTAACAGTGGAGAAGTACCTTACCTGAGAAGAAGTCTCGCAAAAAGCGACAGAGGTCAGTTTTCAGCAAATTCTAATATTTCTGGTAGAAGGACATTGGAACCCATCTGGCCCTGGAGCTCCATCTCCTTTGGATTGGAAGACTGCTCTCCGGAATTCATTATCGGTGAAGTTTGCATCAATGTCCGTGTCTTCCTACCGCAAACGTTGTAAATCCAGGCCGTTCCAGTCGTGTGATACCCTCGTCTTCTCGTCAATCTCCCGAAAGGAACTCTTGAAGTAGGATATAGCTGCCTCCAAAATATCGAAAGTAGAAGTCAAGGACCTCCCCTCATGGTGTAGGGAGGATAAGAAGTTCTTTCGACGGCGAGCGTTGACTACCTTGTGGAAGTAAGAAGTATTAGCATCGCCTAACTTGATCCATTGCTCCTTAGATCTCTGCCGCCACATCTCTTCCTCTTTCCGCAATAGGATAACTAAATTTGTATTCAACCTTGATAGTTTCGCTGCTTCCGAACTTGTAAGGATCACAGATTCTCCCCGGACCTCTAGGGACTGAATTGTCGCCAAGGTTGAAGCCTTTTGCTTCATCACATTACCGAAATGATCTCTACTCCAACTTATAAGCTTCTTTTTAATGAACCGTAGCTTCCGGGTCATATTAAGAGCCGAGTTCTCGTAACGACCCACTTCCTCCCACCACTCAGCAAGCAAATCTCCGAAGCCTTCCTCGACCGTCCACATGTGCTCGAACCGGAAGGGAGGGCGTGCTGGAGAAATTGAGTCAGTCGAAAGCAGGATTGGAGCGTGGTCTGACACACATTAAGCCAGTCTCAACTGAATCGACCCTGGGTATCGAGAATCCCAGTATGTGGAAATTAGGAACTGATCTAGCCTAGCTAAGATCGGGTCTTCCCTCTTATTACTCCAAGTAAAGGTACGACCTGTTAGCGGGAGATCAATCAGCTCCTGTTGGCGGATGAAGTTAGAGAAAGCTCTCATTGCTTATCAACCTATTGATTGGTGGGTTGATACAGGTGCAAATATTCATATGTATTCTGAATTCTTCTTATTTCTATCATATCAGGATACCCAAGGAAGAACTGTGATCATGTGGAACTCCATTGTTGCACACATGCTGGGAGAAGGAAAGGTGAATCTACGCTTCACATCTGAGAACGTAATTACTCTTTACAACGTGCAACATGTGCCTGAAATCCGGAAGAATCTTGTTAGTGGTGTGGTCTTAAACCAATAAGGCTATAAACTTGTATTTGAGTCGAATAAGTTTGTTATTTCTAAAAATAATATCTTTATTGGTTTTGGATATTTGTGTAATGGTTTGTTTAAATTGAGTATTCTATCTAAAAAAATTGAATATGCTTCATCATCTATACTTTTAAATATGGAATCTTCTGATATTTGACATATTAGACTAGGACATATTAATCTTTATACTATTAGAAGAATGATGAAATTAGGTTTAATTCCTATGTCTAATACTATAGTTTATTCTAAATGCAAGGTTTGCATACAAGCAAAACAATTTTGAAAATTATTTTAGTATGTTTATCGTTCTACTAACATGTTATAACTCATTTATAGTGATATATGTGAGTTAACAAGTGGAGATAAAAGGTATTTTAGAACTTTTATAGATAACTTTTCTAGATATTGTCATGTGTACTTAATAAAATCAATAGATGAAGCATTTTTAAAATTTTGCAATTTTAAGTCCGAAGTGGAAAACCAAACTGAAAAGAGAATTAAGCGGTTATGAACCGATCGGAGAGGTGAGTTTTGCTCTGCTGAATTCACCAAGTTTTGTGAAAGTAATGGGATAATCCATGAAACCACAGTACCTTATTCGCCACAATCTAATGGTGTGACAGAAAGGAAGAATAGGATAATTATAGAGATTATAAACTCTTTGTTAACTTGTTCTGGTTTATCCAAGAACTTGTGGGGAGAAGTACAATATGCCTCTAACAATGTTCTAAATAGAGTTCCTTTTAAAAAACAAGATAAAACCCCCTTCGAACTTTGGTTTGGTAGAAAACCTGGTTTGAATTTTTTGAAAGTATGGGGATGCCTTGCTATGGTTAAAATCCCTAACTTTAAGATTGACAAACTAGGACCAAGGACTTTTGATGGCATTTTTATTGGTTATGCTTTCCATAGTCATGCATATAGATTTTTTATTTAAAAATCTAATAATCCTAAGTATGCTCCTGTAACATCCCAAAATAAACTAATAATTTAAAAGTCACTATAAAAATTTTTGATAAAAAAATTCAAAATAAAAATCGAACTGCGTCATTGCGTCCGTCTCATCGAAACGATTAAAAAAACCTATACAAACTTTTGGGTTTTGAACTCATTTAGAGTATTTAAAAATTTAAAGAAAAAAAATATAAATAGCCAATGGAAAGATTCGAACCAGGGACCTATCAGCAGAATTTTAACTTTTTTCCTCTAACCAGAAAACCCTTTAAACTTTTCTATCTAAACATCAGAAAAGTAATTATTATAGTAAGAGGGGAAGACTAAAAGACATCTCAACCGTCGACCTTTCATTTCCGATCGGACGGGAACAGTCGCGCAGCTGAAACAGCAAAGGGGTTGTTTTACATTTAAGGCTCTGGGACTTTTGGTATTCCCGAAAGGCCTATATAAACCCCCACCCACAACAGATTTCTTCACTCAAGCCCCTACCTTGATATCCGTGCCCAGCTCGCCACCACCTCCGGCCACCACCTCTGCCGGCTTCCACCTTCGTCGGTCGCCGCCACCACCGTCGGTCGCCACCACCTCCGGCCACCGGCCACCACCTCCGGCACCGCCACCACCTCCGGTGCCGCCGACCACAACCTCCGGCCGCTGCCTCCGCTTCGGCCATCACCGCCGGCTGTCGCTGGCCACCGACCAACGCCTCCTACTACCCCGGGTTAGGCGGGTCGGGTATGAATTTAAACCCCATTTAATTCGGGTTTCAACCCGTTATAAAATGTTGGTGCAAAAAGGCTAGAGACTTCATATTAGAACTCATGACCTCTCTAAACAACAACCTAAGAAGGCTCACTCTAACCAGTAGAACGCTTTATGATTTTTGTAAAGAATCACCTAATATTAAATATATAGATTATCAAGGTAAACTGTATTGACCATAGCTTACCCATACGAACTCTGAATTGAGCCTCGTCAGTGACCTTGGACTCGTAATAACAAAATACACCTACTGAGATTATAAAGTACCATAACAGACAATTAAAAAGTAAATTTACCATTTTACCCCTAAGGTAAAATTGTCATAACATTTTTACTGGAACTCAGAATCGAATTCCGTCTGCGACCACATAATTGTGGTTATGATTCGGAACCACCAATATTATGAAACTCTTAAACCTAGTAGGCCACAAATATAGTTTTTGTTTTAAATTCCTGAACTAAAGCCCACTAGAAAATTTGGGCCGAAGCCCATTAAGTAATATTTAGGACTGAAGTATCCTCTGGGCCAAAGCCCATTAAGCCATTAAACATCCTTTGGGCCGAAGCCCATTAAGCACAATTATACACCTTGGGCCGAAGCCCATTAAGCCAGTAATCAACTGATAAAACGACTCTGCCATTAGTCAAACAGAAATGCTATTATTTAGAGCAACCTGACTCTTTTACTAAAGGCAGACCACCCATTTAAATTCCGCCAATGTCGACTAATTTGGTCATACCGGAAGCAAACGAACTCCGAATTGAGTTACGTCTATGGCCACGGTTTTAGAATAAAAAACTCTACAAACTAAGTATAAATTCAAAGTATTTTAGAAATGACCAAAGTACCCCTAAAGAATAAAACCTATTAAATAAAGTAATCCTTATCGGAATTCGTTTCCGACAAATCCTTGTAAAAGTTATGGTAAAAACTAACAAAATATAGTAATATATTTCAGGTTGTAAGCTTCCTAAGGCTTCCTCATCAGAAGAAAGATTCTTCAACGCTTGAGGTAGGGGATTTAAACTGAGTTATTCATGCTAAGTGTATAAAATCGAATAATGGTAGATTGCTATGGACTGATAAATTTTGAGATATGTGATCACTTATTTTGGTGTGGGTCTAGCCCTGGCCGAGGCCAAAAAGTAACCTGGGTGTGGGTCTATCCCTGACTGAGGCCAAAAAGTAACCTGGGTGTGGGTCTAGCCCTGGCTGAGGCCAAAAAGTAACTTAGGTATGGAGCCAGCCTAGTCTAAGGACTAAAAGAACCTAGGTGTGGGGCTAGCCTTGTTGCGGACAAAAAGTACCCGGGTAAGGCTTGAGATTCCTAATCTAGCTGAGGCCAAAAAGGGAATCGGGTGATCAATATTTTTTTTATTTACTCATCATAGTCATGTTCACTGCTTTTTAGTACATATGTCTTAGCATGAATAAACTAAGTTATTAGGTGAGTCAGTGGATTAGACTCACCCCCCTACAGATGTTATGAACCCTACAGAGACCGATCCTGCAGGACAAGAAGAAGGTGAGGAACGAATAGAGAATGAACCGGAGGGAGTTGAAGATCCACTCTACACACCATACTATGAGGATGCAAAAGCAGAAATATGAAGCATTGATGTTGCAATTAAGCCTTAGGCTTTTATTTTTCAAGAAATGTATCAAACACTTATGTTATTGAATAAGAGGCTCAGTTAATTTCTATATTTGATAGAATTAAATCTATATCAAGTTTTATTCCTAACACCCCAGTGTTATACGGGTTGAATAAATCCGAAAAATTCCGGGGCGTTACAACTTGGTATCAAAGCCTAGGTAATAGGTCCTAGAAATTAAAAAAAAAAAAAAATTCATTAACAAGAAGGACATCGGTAGGGTAGTCACTTAACCTAGAGCACAAGTTAGGTCATGTGAAGTAAATCTAGATATACCTAGTCCTAGATGATTAGGATATTGATAACCTAAGACACTTAATCGCTAGAACAAAGTATATATACCTGAACTTTAAGATCTCTCTTTTAAATATGTTATAATAGCTTTAGATGCGTAGGTCTAAGACAATAGCATTAGTTGCTGAGAAGTTAGTCAACCTAGACGATAATATAGGTACATTGAAATGAGAACGTATGATCACATAAAGAGAACTGAAAACTAACTAGAATTATAAGTTACATCTTCGTAATGATATGGAAACATAAGAAGGTATTATAAACCCTAGTTGTAACTCGATTAGGGTAAGAAATCCATAAGGAGTAAATTAATTTAAGTTCCTAAAACTTATTTTTGAGAATACATCACTATAGTATTTTAGCAGAAACAATGTTCAATGATTATCCGAAAGAAACTATTCTTAAGTCTTTTATTAATGTAATCTTAGTCGTGTATCAAAGACTAAGACCTCTTTCCTGTGTAACCTGAAACCTATCCAAAGTATTAGAACCTTACCTAGGTTAATCAATCTTGATGATAGTAGAATTAGATTTATGTACGCCAATTACTCGAGAAAATAAAGCATCCATGATAACTCCTATAAGAACTAAGATACTTCTCGAATGAAAGCTATAGTTGAGAAGTCCAATGGACTCCAACCTCAAGCGGTTAGTAACATACAAATGATTGACACAAATAATTAAAGTTTTAAATATAGTCGAGTTGAATGTAGAATACTAGTCACTTCCTAGTATTTAATTTTTACAAAAATATCGTGAGATCTGGGTTGAGTCATTAGTGCATAGAGGACTGATTTCAAGTACATAATTAACTTAGAAATTATAACATGTTCTATGATAATTAGGATCGAGGTTTATCATCATTTCTCGAATTCGAGTTTAACAGAAAGGGCTACCTAGGAAAGGGCTGCCTGGGGTTAGGTGGAGCCGTTCCATGGGAAAAAGGGCTGCCAATTGCCAGTGTGGAGCCACCTAGGACTTTGACTTCGAGATTATGATAGTTTACCTCTACATCCTAAATTATCAGAGTCAAATAAGTTAAAGTTTTTAATAGTTTAAAAAAAAAATTAAACAATTAAATTACCTTGACTCTTAGGCCAACTCTATTCTTATATCATTGTGGTTCCTGGTGAATACAGTAGCCAGGTACAGTTGATGTGTGAGTAAAGAAAGTCAGAAAAATTTTATTCTCAAACTTTAGAATTTATTGCCTTATTAGATCCCATAAACGAGACACTCAAATAAGTTAATAATTAACTCTTAGGAGAAAAGATTAATATTATAATGGAAAGATCTACTGTGAGAGATTTCAAGGTCAGCAAAGTAATATTAAAACTCCAAAAGGTTATCGATTAAAATTTTCTATTCAAAATATATTAACAAAGTGAAAGGAGTAAAATTTGAGTGGTCGAAATCCAATGAGAATACATTTCAAGAACTAAAGAAGAAACTCACTAGAGCTCCGATTTGGATGATACCAGAAAGTAGGAAGAAGTATACACTTTTCACGGATGCATCTCATGTAGGGTTAGGAGGTGTACTTATTATAAGATGGTCAAGCTAGTAGTGGCTAATGTAAATCTAGTCTTTCAAGTATCCATATGAGCCTGATCCTTCTAATATTTTGGAAAATGAAAACATTCAATCAGATGCATATTACGTGGGAGTACTTGTGAAGGTTTTAAATACCAAAGATAAAATATTGCGAACCAAAACTATACGATTGGTAAAAGTACTATGACAACATCACAATGAGGAAGAAGCTACATAGGAATTGGAGTCAGAAATATATTTGTTCGGCAACTAAGGTACATACTTTAAATTTTGAGGACGAAATTTTTATTAGGGGTCGAGGATGTAACATCCCAAAATAAATTAATAATTTAAAAGTCAGTATAAGAATTTTTGATAAAAAAATTCAAAATAAAAATCTGACGATGTCATTGCGTCCATCTTATCGAAATGATCAAAAAACCTATACAAACTTTTACGTTTTGAATTCATTTAGAGAATTTAAAAATTTAAAGAAAAAAATATATCTATATATAGCCAATGGAAAGATTTGAACCAGGGACCTATCGATAAAATTTTAACTTTTTCCCTCTAACCAGAAAACCCTTTAAACTTTTCTATCTAAATATCAGAAAAGTAATTATTATAGTAAGAGGGGAAGACTAAAAGACATCTCAACCGTCGGCCTTTCATTTTCGATCGGACGGGAACAGTTGCGTAGCTGAAACAGTAATGGGGCTGTTTTGCATTTAAGGCCCTGGGATTTTTGGTATTCCCGAAAGGCCTATATAAACCCCCCCATAATAGATTTCTTCACTCAAGCCCCCACCACGATATCCGTGCCCATCCCGCCACCACCTCCGGCCACCACCTCCGTCGGCCGCCACCACCTCTGGCCACCACCTCCGCCGGCGGCCACCACTTTCGGCGCCGCCACCACCTTCGGCCACCGGCCACCACCTCTGGCACCGCCACCACCTCCGGCGCTGCCGGCCACAACCTCCGGCCGCCACCTCCGCTCCGGCCATCACTGCCGGCCACCGACCACCGCCTCCTACTACCCTGGGTTAGGCTGGTCGGGTATGAATTTAAACCCATTCAATTCGGGTTTCAACCCGTTATAAAATATTGGCGCAAAAAGGCTAGAGACTTCATATTAGAACCCATGACCTCTCTAAACAACAACCTAAGAAGGCTCACTCTAACTAATAGAACGCTTTATGATTTTTGTTAAGAATCACCTAACATTAAATATATAGATTATCAAGGTAAACTGTATTGACCATATTTTACCCATACAGACTCTGAATTGAGCCCCGTCAGTGGCCTTGGACTCGTAATAACAAAATACACCTACTGAGATTATAAAATACCAGAACCAATAATTAAAAAGTAAATTTACCATTTTACCTCTAAGATAAAATGGTCATAATATTTTTACTGGAACTCGGAATCGAATTCCGTTTGCGACCACATAATTGTGGTTATGATTCAGAACTACCAATATTATGAAACTCCTAAACCTGGTTGGCCACAAATATAGTTTTTGTTTTAAATTCCTGAACTAAAGCCCACTAGAAAATTTAGGCCGAAGCCCATTAAGTAATATTTAGGACTGAAGTATCCTCTGGGCCAAAGCCCATTAAGACATTAAACATCCTTTGGGCCGAAGCCCATTAAGCACAGTTATTCACCTTGGGCTGAAGTCCATTAAGCCAGTAATCAACTGACAAAATGACTCTGCCATTAGTCAAACTGAAACGCTATTATTTAGAGCAACCTGACTCTTTTACTAAAGGCAGACCACCCATTTAAATTCCGCCAATGCCGACTAATTTGGCCATATCGGAAGCAAACGAACTCCAAACTGAGTTCCGTCTGTGGCTACGGTTTCAGAATGAAAAACTCTACAAATTGAGTATAAATTCAAAGTATTTTAGAAATGACCAAAATACCCCTAAAGAATAAAACCTATTAAATAAAGTAATCCTCATCGGAATTCGTTTCGGACAAATCCTTGTAAAAGTTATGGTAAAAACTAACAAAATGTAGTAATATATTTCAGGTTGTAAGCTTCCTAAGGCTTCCTCATCAGAAGAAAGATTCTTCAACGCTTCAGGTAGGGGATTTAAACTGAGTTATTCATGCTAAGTGTATGATATCGAATAACGGTAGATTGCTATGGACTGATAAATTTTGAGATATGTGATCACTTATATGTGATAAAAACTAACAAAATGTAGTAATATATTTTAGGTTGTGAGCTTCCTAAGGCTTCCTCATCAGAAGAAAGATTCTTCAACGCTTCAGGTAGGGGATTTAAACTGAGTTATTCATGCTAAGTGTATGATATCGAATAACGGTAGATTGCTATGGACTGATAAATTTTGAGATATGTGATCACTTATTTGGGTGTGGGTCTAGCCCTGGTCGAGGATAAAAAGTAACCTGGGTATGGGTCTAGCCCTGGTTGAGGCTAAAAAGTAACCTAGGTGTGGGTCTAGCCTGGCTGAGGCCAAAAAGTAACCTAGGTGTGGGGCTAGCCTAGTCTGAGGACTAAAAGAACCTAGGTGTGGGGCTAGCCTTGTTGCGGACAAAAAGTACTTGGGTAAGGCTTGAGATTTCTACCTTGGCTGAGGCCAAAAAGAGAATCGGGTGATCAATTTTTTTTTATTTACTCTTCATAGTCATGTTCACTACTCTTCAGTACATATGTCTTAGCATGAATAAACTAAGTTATTAGGTGAGTCAGTGGATTAGACTCACCCCCTTACAGATGTTATGAACCCTACAGAGACCGATCCTGCAGGACAAGAAGAAGGTGAGGAGCGAATGAAGAATGAACTGGAGGGAGTTGAAGATTCACTCTACACACTATACTATGAGGATGCAGGAGTAGAAATATGAAGCGTTGATGTTGCAATTAAGCCTTAGGCTTTTATTTTTCAAGAAATGTATCAAACACTTATGTTATTGAATAAAAGGCTCAGTTAATTTCTATATTTGATGGAATTTAATCTATATCAAGTTTTATTCCTAACACCCTAGTGTTATACGGGTTGAATAAATCCATAAAATTCCGGGGTGTTACAACTCCTAACTCTATTAAGGAATGATTCTATCACTTCTATGACTTTTTCTCTACCAGAACCCTCTGAGAAAATTATAGAAACTAAAAAACTAAAACTATGTCTTGAATCTAGAAGGTCCAAAAGACCTAGGGTTGAGAAAAACCTCGGTGATGAGTTTTACAAAGCTAGACTAGTGGCTAAGGGGTTTAAGCAGAAGGAATGCATTGATTATTTCGATACCTATTCTCCTGTAACTAGGATGACTACTATTCAAGTTCTTATTGCAATAGCTACCTCATATCACCTCGAGATACATCAAATGGATTTTAAGATCGTGTTTCTTAATGAGGTCTTAGAGGAGAAAATTAATATAGAACAACCAGAAGGATATGTAGTCAAAGGGCAAAAAAAGAAAGTACGTAAATTAGTGAAGTCTCTATTTGGCTTAATACAGGCACCAAAACAATGGCATGAAAAGTTTGATAGTGTAATTCTTTCCAATGGTTTTTCTATATGTAAATATGATAAATATGTACATTGAAAATATTTTGGTTCTTCTTTTGTTATTATATACATATATGTAGATGATATTCTAATCTTCGACAATAATATTGATCAGATAAAAAAAACTAAAATATATATATATATCTATCTCATTATGTGGAAAAGGTTCTACAGAGATTTGCTTTTTATGATTATAAGCATGTCAGTACTCCTTGTGACTCAAGATTAAAATTAAAGAAAAATTATGGGGATATAGTATCACAACTTAAATATTTACAGGTAATAGGAAGTTTAATGTATCTAGCTAATTTCAAAAGACCAAACATCTCCTATGCTGTAGGAAGATTAAGTAGATACACTAATAATCCTGATGACTCTCATTGGGCTACACTAATTAGACTCGTAAGGTACCTTAAAGGGACCATGGAGTATAGTATATTATGTACTGGAGATCCAATTATGCTTGAGAGGTACAGTACTGATGCTAATTGGATCTTAGATTCTGAAGAAACCAAGGCCACTAGCAGATATATATTCACTCTAGGAGGTGCAGCAGTGGCTTGGAGATCTTCTAAGCAGACCATAATTACAAAGTCTACAATGGAGGTCGAGTTAGTGGCTCTCGAGTTAACTGTAAGTGAGGCTGAATTGCTTAAGCGATTATTATTCGAACTACCTAGAGTAGATAAGCCAATTCCTGGGGTTCTCATACATTGTGGTAACCAAGGCACTCTAGCAATGATTAAGAGTAAGAACCATAACTCTAAGAATTCTAGACATATAAAGTTAAGGTATAAGATTTTGAGAAAGCTAGATACGATTGGGATAATAATTCTAAGTTATACAAAGTTGGAGGATAATTTAGCACATCATCTTACTAAAGGATTGTCAAGAAGACAAGTCCTTAATTCTTTTAAGATGATGGGTCTTAAAGACCTAAAGCCTATGTCATAAATCATCGTTAAATGAAACCCAACCTTATTGAACGGAGATCCCGGGATTAAGGTTCAATGGAAAAAACAAGTTATTCGGGTGACTAGTGGAGCACAAAATAATCCTCCTAGTGTTGTGTGCTCACCTCCGTATGTTAAGGAAGACTAATGTCTAAATATTGCCAAGGCCTTCAAGGCAGGATATGGCAGGATATCCTTGGAGACAAACATCTATATATATGAGTATGACTGTGAGGCTGCAGTCTATGAGAATTTGAGAGGCTTGTTCTCTAGATTACTCATGAATTCAAGATACTATCTCAAGACCATAATGCGAACCACTGATAGAACTCAAGTTCAATCTTATGATATGATGTTAGATATAATAAAATCTGTGTATATGGGTCTAAGTTCAAAACTTCGATTACTTAGGACTTGCATAGATAGAATTTTATCAACTAGAAGTAGGTTCAAGTCCAAAAGATACCCATCTTTGAAATCATAATGTACTGTTGTCTAATTTTTTATTATTTTAAATATTTAAATCATGTGGGAAAATGTTGGTTGATTCTAATATTTAAATTTTTTTTTTATGGTTTGTTTTGGACTATAAAAATTTGCATGCTCATAGTCCAAACCCAAACCCATCGTCTCTTATGGTTGTGACTCATTTGAGTATCATATATTTTGTGAGTGGGAATTGGGCCCCATAAATTCTTTGATGGGTTATTTGTGTATAGATTGATCAACACATGATCAATTCCCATTTAAGTTTGTTGTAGTGGGGTACTTGTACGGCCTGATACCCGCTCTTTAAGAGGGTCTTGATCATTGAGTTCACTATACATCCTTTCGGCAGACCAAGGTGCAACCTTTAGTGAATCGATGCATCTTTTGGTCCTGCGGTTTTCTTGCGACTCTTTAGGAGTTGGGTATAGCATCTCTTGAGTCTTGCATCCCAATACAAGGGACACATCCCTATGAAGAGTCACACCTCCATCCAACGGGTGAAAGGGTGCTATATGTACCATTCGTAACTTTATAGAGGTTAATAGAGCTTTGATAAAGACACGGAAAAAATCGAGACATACAAAATTTGATTCCTTTCCTCTCTTTTTGAGTCTTGGAAAACAGTTGCATGTGATCGCGATCCTTGAGTTCGGAGATTCCTTAGTTCTTGTGCACTTTAAGGGATCTGAAGGTCCATTATATCTTGAGAGTAGTTTGCCAAGTAAGCCTGTGTACTTAAAGGCGGCAATAGCATTCTTAAGTCAGCGCCAAGCATGCCTCGGATCAATTCCTTATTTTTTTCATTCTTATTTTCTCTCCGTGTTATCCATTCAATTTCACTAACACCTCCTCACCAGTGTCTTCCGGGGAAGGAAGCACTTCCTCATCCTGGATGATGTCTGGAATACGGGAGTCTCGGAGAAACTACTCCATACGCTTTTTGAGAACGGTGCAGCGGCGAGTAGTAGGATCCTGATTACCACCCAAGATGAGGGTGTCGTGAGGGGGATGTGGGTAGTGCACCTACACATGGTCCAGCCAATGTCCGCGGATGACGGTTGGGAGCTATTATGTAGTATGGTGTTTGGGCGTGAGGAAGGAGGAGGAGTGGGGGTAGGGGTAATGAGGGATATATGGGTGCAGATAGTGCAGAGATGCGTTGGTCTCCCCCTCGCCATCAAGGCCATCGCGGGTGTCCTGAGGGTGAAGGACCTCATGCGTAAGGAGTGGGGGAATGTCCTTAGCGACCCAGCATTGTCGTTAAAGGGCCTTCCCTAAGGAGTAATGGGAGTCATATACTTGAGTTATCAAGATCCATCATCCCATCTCAAGTAGTGCTTTATCTATTGCTCCTTGTTCCCGGAGGATTATGTGTTCTAGCAGTCCCAGATTGTCGAGCTTTGGGTGGCACAAGGGCTTGTGAAAGAGGAAGAGGAAGGAGGAAACATGATGAGCATGGAGGAGGTAGGTTAGGAGTACTACATGGATATTCTGATAAGGAGGAGCCTTCTGCAGCCAAATCCTAACTCTTATGCTAATGTCGGGTGCAAAATGCATGATCTCCTATAATCTCTCGCTCAATTTCTGGCTTGTGATGAGATCTTTTCCGGGGACATGAAGGGATTATTGATGAAGGCCTCCACCACAACCGTACCCTCCTCCATGATCAAGCTATGCCATGTACTAATTGCTGCTGATGATCCGCAATAGTTGAATAACAACACTACACCAATTTAAGGAATAAACTACATAAATAAACGACGAGCAAAGTTTGTCTTTTAATAAGCGACGATCAATTCATATTTTTAGTGGTAAAAAATGACGGGCATTGAAAAATGACAAACTGAAAAACGACATACTGAAAAACGACGGTCATTGCCCGTCCTTTTTTAACAGTATTGGTGTAGTGAACCCTAACAATGTCCTAAAATATCACAAGCGCTTGAGGATCCTGTCCTACCGATATTGTAATCCCTCAATCTTCTGGAAGTTAGGGAGCCTCAAGGTCCTGGACTTCTCAGGGTCAGATGTTTAGAAGCTAGTTACCCGAGTCTTTGGGGAATCTTATACTCCTGAGATCCCTCAATCTCTCTTATTCTTCGATTTCAGAATTACCAAGTTCAAAATCAGAAAGTCAAAAACTTATGATTTTTAAATACTTAGAATCTAAATTAGTCAATCGAAGGGCAAAATCTTAAAATATCTACTAAATACTTGTTCATAAGTCCGAAATACAAAAAACCTTACAAGTATGTATTATCAGATGCGATCCGATAACGATAGGATTGAATCCAATCCAAGTTCTAAAACCAAAAGACGAAAACTTTTGATTTTCAAATACTTAAACTCTAAATTAGTCAATCGGAGGAACAAATCTTAAAATATTTAATAAACACTTGTTCGTAAGTCCGAAATACAAAAAACCATACAAGTACGAGTAACTAATTTAATTTAATATTTTTTGACATCTTTTTTATTATGAATGTCAACCATTTTTGTAACAAATATATATTGTTAATTACAGGAGATGTAGCATCAGGGTGATGAGAGCACCAGCGATAGTGTCGGGACGACGACGTAAGGGGTTGTTAAGGGCATTTTTTTATTGTGTAAAAATAATTTTGAAATATATTTTAGAAAAATATTAATATTGTTATATATTTTAGTGTATTATTATCTATGATTGTCTGGTGTTGTGTATTGCGGTAATATAATGACAGAAATTAAATAACCATATTTTAGAATATATTTTTTAAAAAATTAATGTTTTATTATCGACGGACATTATATGGTCCGTCGGTAATGATAATTTTATTAAATATTATATAAATAACTATTACCGACGGTATAGAAAAATCATCGGTATTATATATAAAATTTCTGACGGAACTCATTATATATATATATATATATATATGTATATATATATATATATGTATGTATATATATATATATATGTATGTATATATATATATATATATATATATATATATATATATATATATATATATATATATATATATATATATATATATATATATATATATATATATATATATGTATATATATATTGGGGTGGGATCCGTTGACAACCCAAAATGGGTGGTAAATTTACCTCCCATTTACAACTCGCCAAAATCGTTGGTTAGAGGTTTCTGAATTTGCTGATTTTTTGTGAGAATGATCAACATGGCAAGTTGATCATCCTCACAAAAAATCAGCAAATTCTGAAACTTATACGGGCGTCAAATGTGTTATTCAAATTAACGGTTCAAATAGACGGTTCAGAAATATTTGATTCAATCGGTGCCCTTAGAAGTTTCAGATTTTGTTGGTTTTTTGTGAGGATGATCATTATGGCAAGTTGATCATCCTCACAAAAAATTAACAAAATCTGAAACTTCTAAGGGCGCCGATTGAATCAAACGTTTCTGAACCGTCTATTTGAACCGTTAATTTAAATAACATATTTGACGCCCTTATAAGTTTCCGAATTTGCTGATTTTTTGTGAGGATGATCAACTTGCCATGTTGATCATCCTCACAAAAAATCAGCAAATTCGGAAACCTCTATCCACCGATTGAATCAAGTTAAAAATGGGAGGTAAATTTACCTCCCATTTTGGGTTGTCAACGGATCCCAGCCCTATATATATATATATATATATATATATATATATATATATATATATATATATATATATATATATATATATATATATATATATATATATATATATGGGGAGGGATACTCTTACTGATGGCCTCTTACTCATATAATTACCTATGATCTGGGCCGTCCATTAGATCCCGATGTACGGTTTGTAATAGATGGGGAGTTAAAGCAATGATGTCCGCATTAAATGCCCGTATTAAAAGTCTGTATTAAAAGCCCGCATTTAATGCGGACACCATTGCTTTAACTCCTCATCTAATCCGAACCGTACGACGGGATCTAATGGACGGCCCGGATCATAGGTAACTATATGAGTAAGAGGCCATGAGTAAGAGTATACCTCCTTTATATATATATATATATATATATATATATATATATCATATACCGACAAGTGTTTTCTAACGATCAATAATAATATTATATATACCGACGGTAAACTATATGCCGTCTGTCATAATATTCATTAAACTTTTTAATTATTCTTATATTACCTATGGGACACAATATTTCGTCGGTATTAATATTTATTACCGGCGGATATATTAAATTGTCTCCTTCTTCTTTTCCGATGCCATCTTTTCCGACGGACGGTGATGAAAATATTGTCCATCGCCATAAATCTATACCGATGGTTATTAGTGATGACAGAGTTAGTCATGTGAGGCATTAATATAAAATACTGATAATGGCACAGCAGGCCATGTGAGTCAATGTTGTTTTCCTGAAAAAATTATTGATGCGAGGTTCACATCATGCTCCCGTCGGATAGCTCGTGAGAGAACCAAGGACCCAGCACATGGTGGTAGTGGGCCCTGGCACTCGGCGTTTGTGGATAGGGTCAGCCCAGCATCAAAAATTATCCTCTCTCAATATAAGATATTAATATAATATACCGGTGATAACAGAGCTGATCATGTGAGGTTTTATTATAAAATACCAATGATGACACAGCAAGCCATGTCAGTCAATGTCATTCTCTTGGGAAAATTATTGATGCGAGCTTCGCATCGTGCGCCCGTCGAGCAACGTGCGAGAGAACCAAGGACCCCGGCGCTCATCGTGTGCTGATAGGGTCAACCCAGCATTAAAATTTTGAGAATTTTCCAAAGTAAGAACCAGATTTATCGTATTGCACAAACTAAGTTCAAAACTTTGGTTACTTAGGACTTGCATAGATGGAATTATATCAACTAGAAGTGGGTTCAAGTCCAAAAGATACCCATCTTTGAAATCTTATTGTACTGTTGTCAAATTTTTTATTATTTTAAATATTTAAATCATGTAGGAAAATGTTGGTTGATTCTAATATTTAAAATTTTTTATGGTTTGTTTTGGAAAATAAAAGTTTGTATGCTCAGAGTTCAAACCCAAACCAATTGTTTCTTATGGCTGTGACTCATTTGAGTATCATATATTTTGTGAGTGGGAATTGAGTCAGACAAATTCTTTGATGGGTTATTTGTGTAGTGATTGATCAACACGTGATCAATTCCCATTTAAGTTTGTTATAGTGGGGTACTTGTGCGACCTGATACCCACTCTTTAAGAGGGTCTTGATCATTGAGTTTACTATACATCCTCTCGTCCGATCAAGGTGCAGCACTTGAGTGCTACGCTACGGCAAGCCTCTAGTGAATAAATGCATCTTTTGATACTGTGGGTTTTTGTGAGCCTTTAGTGAATCGATGCATCTTTTGATCTTGCGGTTTTTTTGCGACTCTTTAGGAGTTGGGAATAGCATCTCTTGAGTCTTGTATCCCAATACAAGGGACACATCCCTATGAAGAGTCACACCTCTATCCAACTAGTGAATGGGTGCTCTGTGTACCTTTGGTAACTTTATAGAGACTAATAGGGCTTTGGAAAAAGACACGAAAAAAATCGAGACATACAAAATTTGATTCCTTTCTTCTCTTTTTGAGTCTTGGACAACAGTTGTGATCGCAATCCTTGAGTTTGGAGATTTTTTAGTTCTTGTGCACATTAAGGGATCTGACGGTCCTTTGTATCTTGAGAGTAATTTGCCAAGTAAGTCTGTGCACTTAAAGGCGGTAATATCTATTCTTAAGTCAACATCAAGCGTGCCTCGGATCAATTCCTTGTTTTTCATTCTTATTTTCTGTATGTGTTATCCATTCAATTTCACCAACACCTCCTCGCGCAGTGTCATCCGAGGAAGAAAGCTCTTCCATATCCTAGATGATGTCTGGAACGCGGGAGTCTGGGAGAACCTATTCCAAACACTCTTCGAGAATGGCGCATTGGCGGATAGTAGGATCCATATTCCGACCCGAGATAAGGGTGTCGCGAGATAAATGTGGGCGATGCACCTACACACGGTCCAGTCGATGTCCGCGGACGATGGTTGGGAGCTGTTGTGCAGTATAGTATTTGGGCATAAGGAAGGAGGAGGATGGATGGTCGTGGGGGTGAGGGATGTAGGGGTGCAAATAGTATAGAGATGCGATGGTCTCTCGTTTGCCATCAAGGCCATCGCGGGGGTCCTGAAGGCGAAGGACCTCACACGTAACGAGTGGGGGAATTGTGGCTGCAAATTTTGGCAAGAAACCTACAGATAACAGAACCCACTAGCCCTGTCTAGTGGGCCCACAGAGACTGCCGCGGGATCCACCAGCCCTACCTAGCAGACACACAGGGACTACTGCGGGACCCACCAGCCCTGCCTGGCGGGCCCATAAAGACTGTCGCGGGACCCACCAGCCCTGCTTGTGAAATCCCCAGAGACGACAGCGGGACCCACCAGCTCTGCCTGGGGAATCCCCCGGATACAACAGTAAAAACAGCCATTTGCCCCTAGATTTCCTTCCAGAAAATCCTATAAATAGTAGAGCCTTCAAATGAAAATGGATCCCAGTTTCAAATCTGAAATTTGATTTCAGAAACCAGAGCTCTAGAAATTCCAGCTTTCCATTCTCCAACTCTCCTCGATCTTCTTCTTGTCTTTGAAGAGATCGAAGATACTTCAGTGACACTCGGCTTGTCGAGGTCACTTCAAGCAAAGTGAGTGAATTCGGGTTGCTCCCTATAGCACGGAGATGTAGGCCTCGGCTGAACTCCGAGATCACACATTGTGTCAACCTTCTCTCTGATTGCATCTCTCTCTCTCTGTTTATATACCGAAAGTGATAACTCAAAGTCACTAAGGCATCAACCTTCAAACATACCTTCCAACCAACAGATCGACCAAAGATCTACCACTTAGCTTCAATTGACTGGTGAGGCGAAGTCTTCGGATCGGCACAAAGATTTTCCCCCACAGTTTGGCGCCGTCTGTGGGATCCGGGCAAGAAGCCAAGTTCGCTTTGCAACAAGTATCAGATCAGTTGAGCAGACAACCGATCTAGATAGCCAAACTTCCCAGCCCCTTCGGTTGAGCAGACAACCACTAGGACGCCGGCAATCTTGTTGAATCCTTCGCTCTCTCTAAATAGCGAAGACGAAGCATCAGGATCATCCAGAGGGAAGTAACACACGTCAGCCTCGTCCGGAGACTCGTTCAATGAGTCAACGGCTCAACTTCGGGCAGCCCCTTGCTGTTCTCGAAATGGGGGTTCGCTCAGGGAGTGAAAGATCGGTCGATCGGCCGATCGCACCACCCCCTCGACAATCGATCGGGCAGACTGCCCCTGCTCCAGCTGAAGACCCACCATCTACCTATCAAATTTCGACGGTTAACTTTCAGCTGCTATAATTGGCTAAGCAAAATGTCACCCTCACAGCTGAAAGGGATGCTCTCAAGAAGGCAGCCTCCGAGGCAGGAATCGCTCTCCCCATCCCTTCATTCGGCGAAGGAGTGGGTCTGCCACGACAATCGATCCATTCCGAACCACGAAGGTCAATGGGCACCGCAGCCCTTGAGAGGATTCACTGTGACCCGACCCCCTCTGCTGCTCCATGGAAGTAGAGTGTTTGGGATCGCATCGATGATGAACACGCTCAATCATCCTCGGGTCACAATTGTGCTGGAAGAACACCGTCGAGGCCCAACTTGCGAGAGAAACACCAGATGAAAGGGGCACCCACGAAAGGCAGAGCCTCCCCATCTCTCCCACTCCAACGTGAAGCTGGAATAGATCTCCGTCACCGACTTCATCCAGCAACTACTCAAAGGCCCAAACAAGATCTCTCGATCTTGCCTCTTGATCTTTATCTAAGTCGAGGGCATAGTCGGAGAAAGGGATACTATTCTGCCGGACCTCTCCATCAAAGTTCATTTCAATCATCCTTTCCGAGGGGGTGGAGAACTCCCACTCTCCCCAAATTCAATTGCCTCAAGGGGGATCCGACTCTCCATATACTGGCCTTCAAGCAAGCTTTGACGCCGCATGAAGAAGAGAACAACGTGCTCTACCGCACCTTTACCGGGAGCCTCGATGAGCCATCTCTCGATTGGTACCATAACCTTCAGGCTGGGTCCATCACCCAGTTCGGAGTCTTGGTTAACCATTTCGTGCAACACTATCAACTCAATTTGAAGCCGGAGAAGAAGCTTGACTCTCTATACAGGCTGAGGATGGGTGCTGACGAGAGTCTTCGCAGCTTCACGCGAAGATTCCGCAACGAGCACGCCGCTCTTTCTGGACAACACCTGGATGACGAGGCTATTATATTAGCCTTCCAGAATGCCCTCCGTTTCGATCTGCACATCTACAAAGATTTTATCCGTAATCCTCCCCCTTCCCTGGGTTCGATGTTCGACCGAATCCAAAGGGAGATCGAAGTCGAAGATGATCAAGTCACCCGAAAGGGACGAGAAACGAAGCGATGACCCACCGAAAGAGAAGCCCCGAAGTACGCCGCCAAAGCTCACAATGCAGAGGCAATGATTCCCCCTACACCCAAGCGGTCAAGAAACGACGGACGCAGATCCCCTCCGAAGAAGACTACATTCACCGATTGGATTCTACCAATCGAGCAAATCCTCGATCGAATTCAACATGAAGAATTCCTCTGAAGGCCTAATCCTCTGCAGCCCGATACGAAGTCACAGCTGACAAAACGGTCTACTGTGATTTTTACCGCAGCCACGGCCATTCTACCGATCGATGCTATTGACTGAGATATCATCTCGAGGATTTGCTACGAGAAGGCCACCTTTAAGACTTCGTCAAAGGCGGACAAGATCAACGCCGACCTTTCGCAAAGGGGAAAGAAGCTTGCTGGATCCACCAGATCTCTACCGATCAATCACCTATCACCGTGAGTGCCAACGTCTTTGGCATTCACGGGTCATTGCATAATCAAATATTGACGGGAAAAGAAGTCGACCGGCAAGTGCGACGCATCTTCAACGTGCACTCTGCCGTGAACAAGGAAGATACCTGGATCGAGAAGCCTGTCAAAGGCCTAACTTGGCCCTTCATCATCTTCAATGACTCAGACCTTCAAGGAGTCCACACTCCACATTGAGATCCCCTAGTCCTGAAGCTCATCATTGACGGGAGCACTGTCAACCGCATCCTCATCGACACCTGAAGCTCCATCGACATCATGTTCTCAGACTGCTTCAAGCATCTGAGACATAAGTATTCAAGTCTCGAAGTCGTCCCAATAGTGATCACAGGCTTAGGAGCAGAGCATAACAATGGGGGAATCAAGATTCACCCTCGACCTTAGCCGAGAGACTCGAGTCTTGGTAAGGTTCGCGATCGTCGAAGGGACATCCAACTACAACATTATTCTCGGTCGACCATTCCTCCATCAGATCAATGCCGTCTCCTCCTCCTACCACCAACTCCTTAAATTTGCAATAGGAGAAGGTATTGTCTGCATCCAGGGAGATCAACAAACTGGACGATTCTGCGAAGCAGCCGCTGCCAGAACAGATCGCATGATAAATCTCGCTGCCCCAAAGCGACCTAAAGATGAAGCTGGTCCTTCTTCAAGATAGCAACCAAAAGAGATCCCACTGTCCGAACCCCCACCGATCGAGTGGGAGGCGTCGCCTTCAATCGAAGAGCTCACCCCAATTAACATCGGCAGTGGAGATCTCCCTCGAGAAACCTTCATCGGTACCAGTCTCAGCGACGCAAAAGCGCGAGACATGGTATCCTTCCTCCAATCCAACATAGATGTCTTTGCTTGGTATTTCAAAGATATGCCTGGGATTAACCCAGATGACACGTGTCACTGTCTAGCAATCAAAGAGGGAGTGAAGCCCGTCAAGCAAAAACCACGCACAATCCGACCAGAGCGATAAGTTGCAGTTCAAGAGGAGATCAGTAAACTACTCGCAGCAGGCTTCATTCGTGAAGTAGAGTATCCTACTTGGATCTCCAATATAATTGCTATCCCAAAGAAGAACGCGAAGGTCAGAATGTGCATTGACTTCACCAACCTCAACAAAGCTTGTCCCAAAGACCCGTTCCCCATGCCAAGGATAGATAGACTCATCGATGCCACTACTGGCCACGAACTTCTATCCTTCATGGACAGATACTCGAGGTACAATCAAATTTTGCTTCATCCAGACGATAGAGAGAAGACTTGCTTTGTGACTGACCGAGGTCTTTACTGCTACAACGTAATGCCTTTCGGCCTCAAAAACACAAGATCTACCTATCAAAGGCTAGTCACAAAGATGTTCGAAGATCAAATCGGGTGCAATGTCGAAGTCTATATAGACGACCTCCTCACCAAGAGCTCTAATCGTGAGAACCATCTCTTTGATCTCGCGGAAACATTTCAAATCCTCTAAAAGTACCGCATGAAGCTCAACCCGGCTAAATATGCCTTCGGTGTTCAATCGGGCAAATTCCTGGGACACCTTGTGACCAGGAGGGGTATTGAAGCCAACCCCAATCAAATTCAAGCTATCCTCGATATGCCCTCACTTACCAATCAGAAGGAAGTGCAATGCCTCACCGGAATATTAGCTGCCCTCAATGAATTTATTGCAAAATCTTCCGACAAGTGCAAACCACTCTTCGACAAATTACGAAAGGCGGATACATCCGGGTGGAGTCCAACTTGCAAAGAAGCCTTTCAAGACATCAAGAGATATCTTGTGCGTGCTCCCATCCCAACAGCTCCGCTCCCAAAAGAAGATCTCTGGCTCTACCTTGCTGTCACCGATCAAGTGATCAATTCGGTCCTGGTCAGCAGAAGAGAAGGTACCGAGCACCCGGTCTACTACATCAGCCATACATTTCTCCCGGTAGAGACTCGATATTCAAAGATTGAGAAGGTCATATTAGCCTTACTCACCGCATCTCGGCGACTCTAACCCTATTTTCTCTCCCACCTGATCACAGTCGTCTCAGAGCACCCCCTTAAAGATATCCTCGACAAGGTAGGTCGAGCAGGTCGAATGACCAAATGGGTGATCGAGATGAGTGCCCTCGGGGTTCAATTCGAATCACGCAGTTCGCTCAAAGGGCAGGCAGTTGCTGACTTCCTAGCTGATTTCCCAGTGGAAGACCCCATAACGTGAGAGGAAGACGTCGATATGCACCTCGAGGACAAAGATGAACCTCCGTTTAATTCGGCTCCCAAAACATGTCCAAGTCTTGAAACTCCAGCTACTTCGCCAACTCGGTGGAAACTCTATACCGATGGAGCATCAAGCGCGATCGGTTCGGGAATTGGGATAGTCTTGGTATCCCCCGAACTTGATCATCTTCAAAAGGCTATTCTCCTCGGATTCAATGCTACTAACAATGAGGCCGAGTACGAAGCACTCGTCTCTGGGCTTGAAATTGCTGAATCTCTGGGGGTAGACCAACTCACCATCTACAGCGACTCCCAGCTAATCATAAGACAGATCAACGGAGAGTACACGACGCGGGAAGAAAGGATGCAGCATTACTTGACTCTAGTTTGACATCATCAACAACGTTTTGCTAGCACCGAGTTCATCCAAATCCCGAGAGCAGAAAATCGAGAGGCAGATGCCTTGGCTAATACTACCTCGATTCTTGGAGATTCACTCGGGGAGAGGTGAATACAAATCGACTATCAAGAATTGCCCAAGATTACCCTCAACAGCAGATCGTTGCCGCTACAGACAGATCTGGGGGTGGAGAACAACTAGCCACCGATCAAGCCACAACACATGAACTCAAAGATTGGAGACAGCCAATCTTCGACTTCTTCAAGCAAGGTAGAATACCAGAAGATTCAATTCAAGCCAGAAGACTTCAAAGGAAGCTTCCATGCTATTGCCTTCAAGGAGAAGATCAATATTTCAAATCACACAACGGGATACTGCTCAAATGCATAGGTCCTTTACAAGCAAAGACAATCTTAATCGACATCCATTCTGGATTTTACGGGAATCATTCGGGAGGAAGATCTCTTGAAGCCAAGATAAAGCTTCAAGGTTACTATTGGCCGACAATGGCAAGAGATGCTCACCAAGTGGTTCAAAGGTGCGAGTCTTGCCAGCGACATGCTCGAGCAATCCATCTCCCAGCAGATGAGCTCCATCAATTAACAAGTCCATGGCCCTTTCACCAATGGGGGTTGGACTTCTTGGGACCTTTCCCACCAACGCCAAGCAAGAAGAAGTATCTGTTGTTGGCCACAGATTACTTCACCAAGTGGGTTGAAGCCGTGCCACTCTTTTGAGAAACAGACGATGAAGTCATCAAGTTCATCAGGCATAACATCTTCTGAAGATTTGGCACACCATAAGTTCTTATTGCTGACAATAGAGCTCAATTCGACTCCGACAAGTTCCGGGGGTTTTGCCTAGACAACGGGATTAAACTCTTCTACTCCACTCCAAGATACCCTCAGTGCAATGGCCAAGCTGAAGCCTCAAACAGAGCTATCCCGGGTCTACTCAAGAAGAAGCTCGATGATAAGAAAGGATTGTGGGAACAAGTCCTACCAGAAGTCTTGTGGGGCTATCGAACCACTCTGAGAAGATCAACTGGATTCTTGCCCTTTTGCCTAACGTACGGGTCAGAATCGGTCCTTCCAATAGAGACCATCTCGAACACTTTGAAGACCAGAGCAATCGAAGAGGGGGTTAATGAAGAGCTTCGAGTCAATGACCTTGATCTCTCTGAACAATTACGAGATTGAGCAACCATTCGTGTTGCCAAGTATCAACAGAGGATCAAACGAGCCTACGATCTAAAGGTCAACAAGAGACAGTTTCCAGTTGGCAGTCTGGTCCTCAAAGCAGTCTTCTATAACAAGAAAGAACATAGCAGCAAAAAACTAGCTCCCAACTGGAAAGGACCCTACATCGTTGAATCAGTAGGAGGCAAGGGATCTTATCGACTGATTTCACCAGAAGGAGATAGGCTGCCACGAGCTTGGAATGTTAGACATCTAAAAATGTTTTATCTTTGATGTAAACTCCATGTTGAATAAAGATCACTTTCAAATGTTCACCTTATCGACTCAAGTTCTGAAGCAGCTCTAAGTCGTCTGCATTCAATTTCCAAATCACCTACATTCAAGTTACCAGGTCGTTTAACAAGTTTGGGTGCTTGAGTTGCGACTCAACCCCTTACAGGCAGATATTAAACGGTTTCGGGTTGTAAAACAAAACAACCTTCAAGTCACTGGGTCAATTTAACAAGTTTGGGAACTCGTGTTGCGATACGACCCCTTACATATATACAAATGTTAAATAACCTTCAATTGTAAGATCGTCTAACAAGTTTGGGTGCTTGAGTTGCGACTCAACCCCTCACAGGCAAATGTTAAATGATTTCAAGTTGTGTTACAACACAACACAACCTTCAATTATCAAATTACTTAACAAGTTTGGGTGATCGGATTGCGCCTCGACCCCTAACGGTCTAGTGTAAAGTATATTCAAACATTCCATTCAGAACACAAACATTCAAAGAATTCAACGCGAGAGACATTCAATTTCAAACACCAAAAAGAAGTTTTTATTTCTCAAAAATTGCCAGGTACAAGTGAGCTTTTATATGTGCGTAGCTTACAGGTGCAAAAGCAAAAAAAAGAAATAGAATACATCAGGGCTTGGCAATACTTGGAGCACGTGACCTCTCTCCTTTAGATCCACCACGAGCCTTGCTCGCTGCAGACGCTTTCGAAGATTGGACGCCGCTAGCGTGGACCCTGAGGGCTTCTACCGCTTTCTCCGCCGTCGACCTAAAGCTCTTGCATTCGGCGCATGTCTCCTCGAGCTCCTTCGTGAAGGCCTCCTCCTTGGCAGCAAGCGCAGCTTCCTTGGCAGCAAGTTGGGCCTTCAGCTCCTTTATTTCAACCGCGCGCTCAATGGCCAAGGTCTCTATTTTGAAGAATTTATTCTTCAATTCTTCGAGCTCATGACCCCGAACCACGTAACTATCAAGACACTTCTTGCTCTCGATTTTCTCCTTGCGGAGAGCTTCCTTTCGAGCAGATAAAGCTTCTTTCCTTATGAGCAAGGCCTCCTGCAACTTCGCCTTCTCCTCGTTAGCAGCCTCCAGTTCGGTCGTCAAGCGAGAGACTTAAGCTGAAGCCCCCCGTTCTCCGACCCTCCTGAAAAGCCTGGTAGCGAGCTTCAGGACTGTTGGGTTCTGTGAATAAAACAGAAGAAAGTTAGAAACATTTCTGAAAGTACAACTCAAAAATTGGGTGAAGCTGATGCACTTACCACAACTTCAAGCCTGTTGTAGGCCTCATCAATAGTAGCATCCGGAAGATTACAGAGCTTCCGGATCACAGCCATAGGGTGGTTGATATCAACCTCACCCATGTCTCTGAGCAGCTGAGCCGTGCCAGCAGGAGTATCTACAATCAATACAAAAGTTCAAACAGTTAGAATATTTCAAACGTCAAAAGCAATGAAGAGAAGAAGTTAAGAGAAAAATACCTATGGCCTCAGCTCGGGATGCTTCGGCCTTACCCTTCCCCCGATCGGAGCTCTTACCCTTGGGGGTCGACCTCTCCTTGACGGGGGATGCCACTAACGGAGGTTGGGGCACCCCAGCCTCCACGCGACTCCCTTCCACCTTTTGCAAAGGGGAGGGAACATCACGCAGAGGAGTGATCTCCCCTTCCTCGGGCGTTCGCCAGTCTGTTGTAGCTTGGCCATTAGGGTGGCCGTCTCCTTCACCATTTGGGCAACCGAAGGACGTACAGCCGGTGGAGGTTGCTCAATCTCTAGCCCGCCACTCGTCGAGGCACCCTCAATGTGAGGGACGCTCGGGGGTACTTGGTCAAGGGGAGTGGGGTTGCTCGCAACCACGTCACTCCCCGAGTACCTTATTCGAATACGCGTCGGGCGCTTCAACTCTTCAAAATGATAGGTGGGCAACGCCTTCTGGCCGTCGCCCACCATATCCATCACATCTTCCATTCGACGGGCCTTAGCCTCGTCGATAGGAATGGGCCGAGATTCTTCTTCGCCCCCACCATCGCCTCCATCCTCGCCGCCATCATCTCCTCTTCCTTCGTCGCCATCGTCCCCTCCTTCATCATCACCATCATCATCATTGTCATCACCTCCATCATCGTCATCATCGTCTTCATTGCCATCATCTTCATCACCTCCATCTTCGTTGCCGTCATCGTCGTCTTCATCTTCTTCTCCTTTCTTCTCTTCTTCTTCTTCTTCTTTCTTATTCTCTTCTTCTTCCTTCTTCTCCTCCTCCTTGTAGACTCTTCTTTTCTTCACTTGACCCTGGCGGGTCATCACCAGTTTTTCTTCTGTTGGCAAATGACGCCTTGCCCCGTACACCTTCTTCTTGACCCGGACGGCCCTGACGATCTTGCCCGATTAAGGATCCTCCTCATAATCGGAGTACAAGACGTCATTGTCTTCGTACCGGGCCTGCAGCCTACGAAGGAGATTGGCATTGTCGTGCCTGACCGGGCAGTTCGAAAACTGCTTCCATGATCGAGTACCACACGTCAGCTTCAGGAAAAGGTTATCGAGGGCCCTGACCCGCTCCGATGGCCATGCGAAGATCCCTCCAACAGAGTACATGTCCACCTCTTTGTGAACCTGAGAGCGAGGAGTCTCAGGCACAGAGAGAGGGGTCCATGCCCCGGAGACAGAAATCGGCCAGTCAGTATATAACTTGTCGGAGGGAACGGTGTCGATGATCGGGCGGAGTGCGGAGACGCCGGTCAGGTTGAAGAATGGACTGTCCTTCCTCGAGGCCTACTTGTAGTGGTAGAAGAAATAGCCCAACTCGATCCTGGCCTCTTCGCCTTCGGGGATGCTGGAGTAGCAAGCTCTGAGTTCCTCCTGGAAGTCAGACTCCATGCGGTAGAATACGTAGATGATCCTCCACGCGTTCCCGGATATCTGCCCCGGGCAAAGCCCTGAGGTGTTCAGCAACCTTGCAGCGAACGACAGCAGAGGTAGGCGCAGCCCACAGTTTAGCTGGCCGATGGTAACAACCGTCCCCATCACTTGCTCCTTGCTAGCGATCACGGTGAAGACAGTCTGCTTGTCGATCCCGAAAGCGGATTGAACTCCTGAGAGTGCTGGTCGATTCTTCCCCTCCGTAAAGCAGGCGAGCAACTTTTGCCACTTAGCCCTCTTCACGTCAGTGAGCTTGCCACCAGTGTTGTATTTGTAGACAGGCTCCTCCGACAGCGGCATAAGAGGTCCCAGAACAAAGCTAGCCTTCGGGATATGCTCGGGCCTTGACGGTGCAGAGGCGAAGCCCAGTCCCATATGCCTCTTCCCAAGCACACCAAGGGCGCCTTTGCCCTTGCCCCGTCCGATTTGCTTGGGCGATACCGGAGCCCTCTCCTTCCCCTTCCTCTTGGACGGAACCACATTCTTCATCTTCATGCTACCAGAAGAGGCCATTTCAACCGATCAGGAGAACACAAACAGAAGGAAACTCGGGAGCAAAAGATTCTGGACTTTGAAAATTTTTTGGAAGCGTGAGGCAAAAATGAAATCCAGAAAAGGCTTATAAACCCCGGAGAAACTAGCGCGAAAAACCGAAAAGACACGTAGCATCATCAGGTAAAAAGCCGTGTTTTTAAAAGGGACACATGACATCAATCCGAAGGAAGCGCTCTTCCAAGCGAACCGTCACAACCAGATGAAACGTCGAACCAGATGAACCGCCGGTCCAAGCGAACCGCCGGTTCAGAAGAACCGCATATTCAGAAGAATCGCCGATCCGCGTGAACCACTGGCTCGAGCAAAACAATGAAGACTGAAGAAAACAATCGCTCCAACTTCAATCACCGTTCGAAGACTTTACTCATTCGACAGGCAGACGATCGAGTAATTTTCCAAAGGATCGGATAGAAAACAGGCTCTTTTACCTGATCGCCTCAACCTCCACCGGTTAATTTAACCGATCGGTCAAACTTGGCCAATCAGATAGATTCAATTGATCGGATCGATTTCTACTAGATCGGGCAAAATACTTAGGTTTTTGCCCGATCACCTCAACCTCTACCGGTTGAAGTTAACCGATCGGTCAAACTTGACCGATCGGTCAAATTCAACCGATCGGTCGAATTTCTACTGGATCGGGCAAAATACTTAGGTTTTTGTCTGATCACCTCAACCTCCACCGGTTGAATTTAACCGATCGGTCAAAATTGACCGATCGGATAGATTCAACCGATCGGTTCGTTTTCTACTGGATCGGGCAAAAAACTTAGGTTTTTGCCCGATCACCTCAACTTCTACCGGTTGAATTTAACCGATCGGTCAAATTTGACCGATCGGATAGATTCAACCGATCGGTTGAATTTCTACTGGATCGGGCAAAAAACTTAGGTTTTTGCCCGATCACCTCAACCTCCACCGGTCAAATTTGACCGATCGGATAGATTCAACCGATCGGTTGAATTTATACTGGATCGGGCAAAAAACTTAGGTTTTTGCCCGATCTCCTCAACCTCCACCGGTTGAAATTAACCGATTGGTCAACTTTAACCGATCGGTCAAATTCAACTGATCGGTCGAATTTCTACTTGATCGGGCAAAAAACATAGGTTTTTGCTCGATCACCTCAACCTCCACTGGTCGAATTTAACCGATCGGTCAAATTTGACCGATCGGATAGATTCAACCGATCGGTTGAATTTCTACTAGATCGGGCAAAAAACTTAGGTTTTTGCCCGATCACCTCAACCTCCACCGGTCGAATTTAACCGATCGGTCAACTTTGACCAATCGGTCAGATTCAACCGATCGATTGAATTTCTACTGGATCGGTCAAAAAATTATATTTTTTGACCGATCACCCCGACCCCCATCGGTTGAAATTAACCGATCAGTCAACTTTGACCGATCGGTCAAATTCAACCGATCGGTCAAAATTCAACTAGATTAGTCAAAAAACAATGTTTTTTGACCGATCACCTCGACCACTACCGGTTGAATTTAACCGATCGGTCAACTTTGATCGATCGGTCAAATTCAACCGATCAAATTTGACCGATCGGTCAAATTTGATCGATCGGTCAACTTTGATCGATCGGTTAGAATTGATCGATCAGTCCTTCAGTACCAACGCTCAACGAATTTCTTTACACTCATAACAGGGGGTTGTTAGATTTGCACCAAAAATCCAAGCCAGCCAGGATGATCTCTAGCTAACTTGGAGGGGGTAACTATGGGTGCAAATTTTGGCAGGAAACCTACAGACAGTAGGACCCACTAGCCCTGCCTGGTGGGCCCATAGAGATTGTCGCGGGATCCATCAGCCCTGCCTGGTGGCCCCATAGGGACTACTACGGGACCCACCAGCCCTGCCTGGCGGGCCCATAAAGACTACCGCGGGACCCACCAGCCCTGCCTGTGGAATCCCCAGAGACGACAGCGGGACCCACCAGCTCTGCCTGGGGAATCCCCCGGATACAACAGCAAAAACCACCATTTGCCCCCAGATTTCCTCCTAGGAAATCCTATAAATAGCAGAGCCTTCAAATGAAAATGGATCCCAGTTTCAAATCTGAAATTTGATTTCAGAAACCAGAGCTCTGGAAATTCCAGCTTTCCATTCTTCAACTCTCCTCGATCTTCTTCTTATCTCTAAAGAGATCGGAGATACTTCAGTGACACTCGGCCTGTCAAGGTCACTTCAAGCAAATTGAGTGAATTCGGGTTGCTCCCTATAGCACGGAGACGTAGGCCTCGGCTGAACTCCGAGATCACACATTGTGTCAACCTTCTCTCTGATTGCATCTCTCTCTCTCTGTTTATATACCGAAAGTGATAACTCAAAGTCACTAAGGCATCAACCTTCAAATATACCTTCCAACCAACAGATCGACCAAAGATCTACCACTCAGCTCAATTGACTGGTGAGGCGAAGTCTTCGGATCGGCACGAAGATTTTCCCCCACAGGAATGTCCTTAGCAACCCGGCGTTGTCGTTGAAGGGCCTTCCCCAAGGAGTAATGAGAGTTATGTACTTGAACTATCAAGATCTGCCATCCTATCTCAAGCAGTGCTTTATCTATTGCTCCTTGTTCCCAGAGGATTATGTGTTCCGTTAGTCCTAGATTGTCGGATTTTGGGTGGCACAAGGTTTTGTGAAAGTGGAAGAGGAAGGAGAAAACACGATGAGCATTGAGGAGGTAAGTGAGGAGTACTATAAGGATATTCTGATAAGGAGGAGCCTTCTGAAGCCAGATTCTAACTCTTATTCTAATGTTGGGTGCAAAATGCATGATCTCCTACGATCTCTCGCTCAATTTCTGGCTTGTGACAAGATCTTTTCTAGGGACATGAAGGGATTATTGATGAAGGCCGCCGCCACAACCGAACCCTCCTCCATGATCAAGCTATGCCACGTACTAGTTGTTGCTGATGATCTGCAGCAGCTGAATAACAACCCTAACAATGGCCTAAAATATCACAAGCGTTTGAGGATCCTGTCCTACTGGCATTGTGATCCCTCAATCTTCCGGAAGCTGGGGAGCCTTAGGGTCTCGGACTTGTCAAGGTCACATCAGAAGTTACCAGAGTCTGTGGGGAATCTTATACACTTGGGATCCCTCAATCTCTCTTATTCTCAAATTTGGGAGCTACCAAGTTCAAAATAAGAAAGTCGAAAACTTATGATTTTTAAACACTTAGAATCTAAATTAGTCAATCAAAGGGTAAAATCTTAAAATATCTACTTAATACTTGTTCGAAAGTCTGAAATATGAAAATCTATACAAGTACAAATTATCAAATGCGATCCGATAGCAATCTGATCGAATCCAATCCAAGTTCAAAAACTGAACGATGAAAACTTTTGATTTTCAAATACTTAGACTCTAAATAAGTCAATCAAAGAAACAAATCATAAAATATGTACTAAATACTTGTTTGTACGTTCGAAATATGAAAAACCATACAAGTACGAGTAACTAATTTAATTTAATACTTTTTAACATCTTTTTATATTAATTATAAATGTCAACCATTTTTGTAACAGATATGTAGTGTTAATTACAGAAGGTTCAACATCAGGGGGATGAGAGCACCAGCGTTGGTGCCGGGATGATGACGTGAGGGGTTGTTGAGGGAACTTTTTGATTGTGTAAAAATAATTTTGTAATGTATTTTGAAAAAATATTAATATTGTAATAAATTTTTGTGTATTATTATATGTAATTGTCTGGTGTTGTGTTTTGTGGTAATATAATGACAGGAATTAAATAACAAGGTTTTAGCATATTTTTTTAAAAAAATTAATGTTTTATTGCCGACGGACATTATATGGTCCGTCGGTAAACATAATTTTATTAAATATTATATAAATAACTATTACTGACGGTACAAAAAAAATCATCGATATAATTTATAAAATTTCCACGGAACTGATTATTCCGTCGGTGGGTGTATATGTGTGTGTGTGTGTGTGTGTGTGTCTATATATATATATATATATATATATATATATATATATATATATATATATATATATATATATATATATATATATATATATATATATATATATATATATATATATATATAGAGAGAGAGAGAGAGAGAGAGAGACAGACAGAGAGAGAGTAGTGATACATTGTGGCTGGTAATGTGCGGCCTTAACGTGCGGCACCCCCTTCTGGGGCATTTTTGGAATTTGTTTTTTCGGGATTGATCACCCACCCTTGGATAGCACACACAAAAAATTTCAGCTCGATCCAAGACCTGTAGGCCGTCCAAATGTGTTGATCAAAATGACGACAAAAATGAACGAACGACAAAAGTCGATCACATTTGGACGGCCTATAGGTCTTGGATCGAGCTGAAATTTTTTGTGTGTGCTATCCAAGGGTGGGTGATCAATACCAAAAAAAAAAATTTTGAAAATGCCCCGGAAGGGGCACGTTAAGCCGCACTTTACCCGGCCGCAATGTATCACTACTCTCTCTCTCTCTCTCTCTCTCTCTCTATATATATATATATATATATATATATATATATATATATATATATATATATATATATATATATATATATATATATATATATATATATATATATATATATATATATATATATATATATATATATATATATATATATATATATTTGGCAATAGGGAACACGGTCCTCCCGATCACCCAATACGCTAGTCCTCCCTTCAATTTGGGTGCCACATGATAATTTTTAACCATATTTCTTTTTTATGGATGGTCAATCCACTGTACTTAGATCAAGATATAAAAAAAAAATTTAAAAAAAAATTACAACAACCCGATCAACGGTCGACAAATTTAACGGTATTCTATAGCGTGCAAATAGCCCTTGCTATGGTTAATTTAAGAATGTCACTTAGCATATTTTTTTTAAAATTTTTTTCGTGATTATTGTTAGGAGGGATGTGATGGGGGTAGCTAAAAGCATCTGTGGGGGGGAAATCTTCGTGCCAATCCGAAGACTTTTCCTCACCAGTCAATTGAAGTCGAGTCGAAGATCGTTGTTCGATCTGTTGATTGGAAGGTAGGTTCGAAGGCTGGTGCCTTAGTGACTTTGAGTTAGTTCTTTAGATATGCAAACAGAGAGAGTGTTGACACAAGATGTGATCTCGGAGTTCAGCCGAAGCCTACGTCTCCGTGCTATAGGGAGCAACCCGAATTCACTATCACTTGATTTGAAGTAACCTCGACAGGCCGAGTGTTACTGAAGTATCTCCGACCTCTTCAGAGACAAGAAGAAGATCGAGGAGAGTTAGAGAATGGAAAGCTGGAATTCCAGAGCTCTGGCTTTGGAACTGAGATCCGATCCCTTCACTTCTGAAGGCTCTGCTATTTATAGGATTTCTTGGAAAGGAATCTGGGGGTAAATGGCAGTTTTTGCAATCGTATCTGGGGATCCTCCAGGCAGGGCTGGTGGGTCCCGTTGTTATCTCTGGGGATTCCACAGGCAGGGATGGTGGGTCCCGCTGTAGTCTTTGTGGGCCCACCAGGCAGGGCTGGCGGGTCCCGCAGAAGTCTCTGTGGGCCCACTAGGCAGGGCCGGTGGGTCCCGCGGTAGCCTCTGTGGGCCCACCAGGCAAGGCAGGTGGGTCCCGCAGAAGTCTCTGTGGGCCCACCAGGCAGGGCCGGTGGGTCTCGCGGTAACCTCTATGGGCCTACCAGGCAGGGCTGGTGGGTCCCGCAGAAGGCTTTGTTGGCCCACCCGGTAGGGCCGGTGGGTCCCGCGGTAGCCTTTGTGGGCCCACCAGGCAGGGCTGGTGGGTCCCGCTGAAGTCTCTGTGGGCCCACCAGGCAGGGTCGGTGGGTCCCGCGATAACCTCTGTGGGCCCACCAGGCAGGGCTGGTGGGTCCCGCAGAAGTCTTTGTGCGCCCACCCGATAGGGCCGGTGGGTCCCGCGGTAGTCTTCGTGGGCCGCCAGGCAGGGCTGGCGGGTCTTGCGGTTTGTTGACTTCTGCCAAAATTTGCACCCACAGTTACCCCCTCCAAGTTAGCTAAAGGTTGTCCTGGCTGAATTGGATTTGGTGCAAAACGAGTAACCCCCTGTCGAGAGTGCAAAGGAGAAGAGAAAACTTGAATCATGGCATTAATGGACTGATCGATCGAAGTTGACCGATCGGTCAATTTTGACCGATCGGTCGAACTTGACCGATCGGTCAAGGTTGACCGATCGGTTGAGTTCAACCGGTCGAGGTCAAAGCGATCGGGCAAAAACTGAGTTTTTTGCCCGATCCAGTAGAAATTCGATCGATCGGTTGAACTTGACCGATCGGTTGAGTTCAACCGGTCAAGGTCGAAGCGATCGGGCAAAAACTGAGTTTTTTGCCCGATCTAGTAGAAATTTGGCCGATCGGTTGAACATGACCGATCGGTCAAAGTTGACCGATCGGTTGAGTTCAACCGGTCGAGGTCGAAGCGATCGGGCAAAAAACTAAGTTTTTTGCCTGATCCAGTAGAAATTCGACCGATCGGTTGAACTTGACCGATCGGTGAAAGTTTGACCGATCGGTTGAGTTCAACCGGCTGAGGTCGAAGCGATCGGGCAAAAAACTGAGTTTTTTACCTGATCCAGTAGAAATTCGACCGATCGGTTGAACTTGATCTATCGGTGAAAGTTGACAGATCGGTTGAGTTTAACCAATCGAGGTCGAAGCGATCGGGCAAAAAACTGAGTTTTTTGCCCGATCCAGTGGAAATTCGAACGATCGGTTGAACTTGATCGATCGGTCAAAGTTACCCATCGGTTCAATTCAACCAGTCGAGGTCGAAGCGATTGGGCAAAAAACTGAGTTTTTTGCCCGATCCAGTAGAAATTCGACCGTTCGGTTGAACTTGACCGATCGGTCAAAGTTGACCGATCGGTTAAGTTCAATCGGTCGAGGTCGAAGCGATCGGACAAAAAACTAAGTTTTTTGCCCGATCCAGTAGAAATTTGATCGATCGGTTGAACTCAACCGATCAATCAAAGTTGACCGATCGTTTAAGTTCAACCGGTTGAGGTCGAAGCGATCGGGCAAAAAACTAAGTTTTTTTTTTGCCCGATCTAGTAGAAATTCGACCGATCGGTTGAATTTGACCGATCGGTCAAAGTTGACCAATCGGTTAAATTCAAACGGTCGAGGTCGAGACGATCGGGCGAAAAACTAAGTTTTTTGGCCGATTCATTAGAAATTGGACCGATCGGTTGAACTTGACCGATCGGTCAAAGTTGACCGATTGGTTAAGTTCAACCGGTCCAGGTTGAAGCGATCGGGCAAAAACTAAGTTTTTTGCCCGAACTAGTAGAAATTCGACCGATCGGTCAAAGTTGACCGATCGGTTAAATTCAACCGGTCGAGGTCGAGGCGATCGGGCGAAAAGCTAAGTTTTTCGCCCGATCCAGTAGAAATTCGACCGATCGGTTGAACTTGACCGATCGGTCTGACCGATCGGTTAAGTTCACAGGGTCGAGGTCGAGGCGATCAGACAAAAGAGCCTGTATTCTGCCCGATCCTTTGGTAAATTACCTGATCGTCTGCCTATCGAATGGGTAAAGTCTTCGAATTGCGACTAAGGACGATTGCGTTGCTCGCGTTGGCGGTTCGACTGGGCCGGTGATTCTTCTGAATCGGCAGTTCGCTTGGACCAGCAGTTCGCTTGAACCGGTGGTTCATCTGGTTCGACGTTTCGTCTGGCTCCGACGTTTCGCCTAGATTTGCGCTTGCTAAGGATTGACGCCATATGTCCCTTCAAAAACACGAGATTTGCTCTGGTGATGACACGTGTCTTCTCGATTCTCGCGTCCGCTTCTCCGGGGATTTTGAGCCTCTCTGGATTTCATTTTTGCCTCGCACTTTTAGAATTTTTCAAACTCCAAAACTCTTTGCTCTCGGATTTCTGTTTCTCATTCTCCCGATCAGCTTCTGATCAGTTTGAAATGGCTTCATCTAGCAGCATCAAGATCCAGAACTTGGTTCCTTCGAAGAGAAAGGGGAAGGAGAGGGCTGAGGTTTCGCCTGTACAAAAAGGCCGGGGTAAGGGCAAAGCTGCTCTTGGAGTGTTGGGCAAGAGGCACCAGGGAGTGGGGTTCGCCTCAGTGCCATCCAGACCAGAGCATATCCCGAAGGCCAGCTTCGTCTTGGGTCCTTTGATGTCGCTGACGGAGGAGCCTGCCTATGAGTACAACACCGGTGGCAAACTCACCGATGTGAAGAGGGCGAAGTGGCAGAAGCTGTTGGCACGCTTCACAGAGGGGAAGATCCGACCGTCACTATCAGGAGTTTAGTCTGCTTTCGGGATTGACAAGCGGACAGTCTTCACTGCGATAGCCAGCAAGGAGCAAGTGATGGGGACGGTAGTCACCATCGGCCAGTTGAACTATGGACTGCGCCTCCCATAGCTGCCGTTCGCCGCAAGGTTGCTGAATACCTCAGGTCTTTGCCCCGGACAGATCTCCGGGAACGCGTGGAGGATTATCTACGCCTTCTGCCACGTTGAGTCCGATTTCCAGGAGGAGCCCAGGGCATGCTACTCCAGCATCCCTGAGGGTGAAGAGGCCCGGATCGAGCTGGGATACTTTTTCTATCACTACAAATGCGCGTCGAGGAAGGATAGCCCCTTCTTTAATTTGACCGGCGTTTCTACCCTACGCCCGATCATCGACACCGTCGCCTCCGACAAGCAATACACCGATTGGCCGATCTTGGTTTCCGGTGCATGGACCCCTCTCTCAGTACCTAAGACCCCCAAGAATCAGGTGCATAAAGAGATCGACATGTACTGTTCTGGGGGAGCCTTCGCATGGACGTCGGAGAGGGTCGGAGCCCTGGACAATCTCTTCCTGGAGCTGACGTGCGGCACCCGATCGTGGAAGCAGTTTTCGAACTGTCCGGTTAGTTACGACAACGCCAACCTCCTCCACCGACTGCAGGCCCGGTATAATGATAACGAGGTATTGTACTCCGATTATAAGGAGGATCCTCAATCGGGCAAGATCGTTAGAAAAATCCGGGTCGAGAAGAAGGCATATGGAGCAAGGCGCCGTTTGCCCACAGAGGAGAAGCTGGTGATAACCCGCAGGGGCCAGGTGAAGAAGTGGAGGGTCCTAAAGGAGGAGAAGAAAGAAGAAGAGAAGAAAGAATAAGAAAAAGGAGGAAAAGAAGAAGAAAAGGGAGGAGAAGAAGAAGAAGAAGGAAAGGGAGAAGAAGAAGAAGAAGAAGAAGAAGAAGATGATGAAGACGATGATGATGATGACGATGACAATGACGATGACGGCGACAATGGAGGAGTCGGGGGTGAAGGTGGTGGAGATGGCGAAGGAAGTGACGGTGGGGGCGAGGAGATTCCGCCCACCCCCACTGGTGGTGGTGAAGATGGGGGCGAAGAGGAGTCGCAGCCTATTCCCATCGACGAGGCTAAGGCCCGTCGTATGGAAAATGTGATGGATGCTGTGGGTGATGGCCAGAAGGTACAGCCCACATATCATTTTGAAGAGTTGAAGCACCCCACGCGCTTGAAGATAAGGTTTTCTGGGAGTGATGGGGTTGCAAGCAACCCCACACCCCTCAACCAGTTATCCCCGAGTATCCCTCAGATCGAGGGTACTTCGATGAGCGGGGGTTTGGAGGTTGAGCAACCTCCACCCTCGCTCCGTCCATCAGCTGCTCAAGTGGCTGAGGAGGCGACTGCCCTGATAGCTAGGCTCGAGCAGTCTGGCGGGCAACGTGAAGAAGGGGAGATCACTCCTCCTCGGGGTGTTCCTTCTCCCGTACAAATGGAGAAAGGGAGCCGCGTGGAGGTTGGGGCTCCCCAACCTCCGCCAGAGGCATCCCCTGCCAAGGAGAGGTCGACCCCTAGGGGTAAGAGCTCCGACCGGGGGAAGAGCAAGGTCGAAGTGTCTCATGCCGATGCCACAGGTATATCCCCGTTACCTTCCCGTCTTGACTATATTGTTTTTGATGTTTGAAATATTCTAACTCTTTTGAGCTTTTGCCTTGATTGCAGATACTCCTGTTGGCACGGCTCAGATTTTGAAGGACTTGGGTGAGGTTGATATCAACCACCCAACTCCAGTCACCCGGAAGCTTTGTAATCTTCCGGAGGCTACGATCGAAGAAGCCTACAACAGGCTTGAAGTAGTGGTAAGTGCATCAGCTTGACTTGATCTTCGAATTATATCTTCAGGAATATTTCTAACTCTTTTCTGTTGACCATTTGCAGAATTCAGCTGTACTGAAGTTCGCTACGCAGCTCTTCAAGAAGGTTAGAGAGCAGGGGGCTTCATCTGAGGTCTCTCGCTTAACGGCCGAACTGGAGGCTGCTAACGAGGAGAAGGCAAAGCTGAAGGAACTTCTTTCTGCCAAGAAGGAAGCCTTTGCTGAGAAGAAAGAGGCTCTCCGCAAGGAGAAGATCGAAAGCAAGAGGTGGCTTGACAGCTATGTTGCTCGAGGTCATGAGCTCGAAGAACTGAAGAATAGATTCTTCAAGATCGAGACCTTGTCCGTTGAGCGCGCAGTTGAAATAAAGGAGCTGAAGGCCCAATTTGTTGCTATGGATACTGCATTTGCTGCCAAGGAGGAGACCTTCATGAAGGAGCTGGAGCATACGTGTGCTGAATACGAGAGCTTCAGGTCAACGGCTGAGAAAGCGGTAGAGGCCCTCCGGGTTCATGCTAGTGGCGTCCAATCTTCGAAGGCGTCTGCAGCGAGCAAGGCTCGAGGTGGATCCGAAGGGAAGAGGTCGCGTACTCCAAGTGTAGCAAAACCCTGATGTACTCTATCTCTTTCTTTCTGCTGTTGTATCTGTAAGCTCTTCACATATAAAAGCTCACTCCTGTACTCAGAAACTTTTTGAGAAATAAAGATAACTTTTTGGTGTTTGAAATTGCATGTCTCTTGTATTGATCTTCTTGAATGTTTGTGTTCCGGATGGTCTTGGAATGTTTGAATATACTTAAACACTTGACTGTAAGGGGCCGAGTCGCAACCCGATCACCCAAACTTGTTAAGTAACTTGAAAGTTGAAGGTTGTGTTGTAGCACAACTTGAAACCGTTTAACACTTGTATGTGAGGGGTTGAGTTGCAACTCAAGCACCCAAACTTGTTAGACGATAACGCAATTGAAGGTTATTTAACATTTGTGTGTAAGGGATTGCGTCGCAACGCAAACTCCCAAACTTGTTAAATTGACTCGGTGACTTGAAGGTTGTTTTGTTTCACAACCCGAAATCGTTTAACATATGCTTGTAAGGGGTTAAGTCGCAACTCAAGCACCCAAACTTGTTAAACGACCTGGAAATTTGAATGCAGATAATTTTAAACTCGAATGTAGATAACTTGAAACTGCTCCAGAACTTGAATTGAGAAGACGAACATTTAAAAAAACCATCTTTTATTCATCATGAATTTACATCATGGATAGAACATTTTGAGATGTATAGCATTCCAAACACCATCTTTTATCCCATAGACGGTGCCAAACTGTAGGGGAAAAATCTTCGTGCCGATCCGAAGACTTCTCCTCACCAGTCAATTGAAGTCGAGTCGAAGATCGTTGTTCGATCTGTTGATTGGAAGGTAGATTCGAAGGCTGGTGCCTTAGTGACTTTGAGTTAGTTCTTTAGATATGCAAACAGAGAGAGTGTTGACACAAGATGTGATCTCGGAGTTCAGCCAAAGCCTACGTCTCCGTGCTATAGGGAGCAACCCGAATTCACTATCACTTGATTTGAAGTAACCTCGACAGGCCGAGTGTTACTGAAGTATCTCTGACCTCTTCAGAGACAAGAAGAAGATCGAGGAGAGTTAGAGAATGGAAAGCTGGAATTCTAGAGCTTAGGCTTTGGAACTGAGATCCGATCCCTTCACTTCTGAAGGCTCTGCTATTTATAGGATTTCCTGGAAAGGAATCTGGGGGTAAATGGCGGTTTTTGCTATCGTATCTGGGGATCCTCCAGGCAGGGCTGGTGGGTCCCGCTGTTGTCTCTGGGGATTCCACAGGCAGGGCTGGTGGGTCCCATTGTAGTCTTTGTGGGCCCACCAGGCAGGGCTGGCGGGTCCCGCGGAAGTCTCTGTGGGCCCACCAGGCAGGGCCGGTGGGTCTCGCGGTAGCCTCTGTGAGCCCAGCAGGCAGGGCTGGTGGGTCCCGCGGAAGTCTCTGTGGGCCCACCAGGCAGGGCCGGTGGGTCCCGCGGTAAACTCTGTGGGCCCACCAGGCAGGGCTGGTGGGTCCCGCGGAAGTCTTTGTGGGCCCACCCGGCAGGGCCGGTGGGTCCCGCTGTAGCCTCTGTGGGCCCACCAGGCAGGGCTGGTGGGTCCTGCGGAAGTCTCTGTGGGCCCACCAAGCAGGGCTGGTGGGTCCTGCGGTAACCTCTGTGGGCCCACCAGGTAGGGCTGGTGGGTCCCGCAGAAGTCTTTGTGGGCCCACCCGGCAGGGCCGGTGGGTCCCGCGGTAGTCTTCGTGGGCCCGCCAGGCAGGGCTGGCGGGTCCTACGATTTGTAGACTTCTGCCAAAATTTGTACCCACAGCATCGACATCCTTGTCAAAACAGACATTGATATCAGACACATTTCAAGGAATTGGAGCTCGCACTGGAGCTCGCTCAGGTATTGGAGCCCACCCTCAATCCGATCCCCCGCCTCAAGGCTACACCCGAATTATGGATAAGTAACTTAATGGCCTGAGCAGGTCAGAGTTTAAGGAACCTTTCCAGGAAGCCTGCACGGCGCTTGTAGTGACAGCGGGAGTTAGGTCGTCATGCCTACAGCCCCGGCACCTTGCCACTGATAGGGAGGAAATAGCATGATTCGGAGTCGGCTACATGAACCGCCAGGAAGCCCGCTCGAGAGCCCGTAAAATCAAGCAAAAGCCTGTTATTCCATTTACCCGTCTCCAGCTCGCCTAGGAGCTCGCCCTCAGCTCGCACGGGAGCTCGCCTAAGAGCTCACCTCAGCTCACCTAGGAGCTCGCCCTCAGCTCGCACGGGAGCTCGCTTCCAGCTCGCCTAGGAGCTCGCCCTCATCTCCCACGAGAGCTCGCAGCCTGCCCAGCGGTCAAAGGAACTCTTGCCAATAGACAACTTAGATTGGTATCTGTGAACACACTTGGAGTGTGCTCAGGAATCCGCCAGGCCACACCCATTGTTGAAGAGGTCGTCCTCCGCATAGTCCGACTCTTGACAATAGTAAGAAGAAGGCGGAACAACGAACACTCACAGCTCGCTCTGCGATCAGTGGCACTCTGGCCAAAGAGGAAACTTAGAATGGTATTAAACTAACACCGGTAGTGTGCTCAGGAGCTCACCAGGCCGCGCCAGTTGTCGAAGAGGTCGCACCTTTGAAGAGCCCGACTCTTGGCAATTTCAAGGAAGGCAGCGGATCAACAGCTCACACAGAAGCTCGCCGGAAACCCCCCTATTTGTCGAAAGAGGTCGCCCTTGTGAGGTTCAACTCTTGATGAATATGGAGAGGGTGGAGCAATCAGGGGCGAGCTCACCCCTGATTCCTCCCTAAAAGTCGCCCACAGTAAAGGTGACGCAAAGACCGCCAGGTGTCAACACGCCACTGAAGCTACGTGGACGATTGTAGTCCACAGAAGCCCGCCAAAGACGGTTTGGAACCTTTCAGACTTGAACTTTCCATAGATGCCATCTGGCCGAGACAAGACAGGTACTTTCTCCCTCTCCACCACCCTACGAGCTAGATGACAAAGACTGTCAGAAGCCCATATGACAAAGGCTGTCATAGGCCCATGTGGGCCGGCACGTGAGGTCTGGAAGGTGCCGGAAAAAGTTGCCACGCGTTACGCCCCGATAGGCCGCAGAAGGCTATAAAGGTACACCCCCTGGCTCCAAAGTACAGGTAGGAAACCCTCATCCCTACTACTTCTGTCTACTACAGCTCTCTATTGATCACCTGAGACTGACTTGAGCGTCGGAGGGCCTGCGCTCCTAAGGGAGCCAGCCGTTCTTACGTTTCTCTTTGTCTTGCAGGAAGGCCGCACGGACCAGCGAAAAATATCCTCAAACATTTTTTGAGCTCGTACTGGAGCTCGCTCAGGTGTTGGAGCCGACCCTCAGTCCGATCTCTCGCCTCGAGGCTACACCCGAATTATGGATAAGTAGCTTGATGGCCTGAGCAGGTCAGAGTTTAAGGAACCTTTCCAGGAAGCCCGCATGGTGCTTGTAGTGACAGCGGGAGTTAGGTCGTCATGCCTACAGCCCTGGCACCTTGCCACTGATAGGGAGGAAATAGCATGATTCGGAGTCGGCTACATGAACCGCCAGGAAGCCCGCCCAAGAGCCCACAGAATCAAGCAAAAGCCTGTTATGCCATTTACCCGTCTCCAGCTTACCTAGGAGCTCGCCCTCAGCTCGCACGGGAGCTCGCCTCCAGCTCGCCTAAGAGCTCGCCCTCAGCTCACCTAGGAGCTCGCCCTCAGCTCGCACGGGAGCTCGCTTCCAGCTCGCCTAGGAGCTCGCCCTCAGCTCGCACGAGAGCTCGCAGCCCGCCCGGCGGTCAAAGGAACTCTTGATAATAGACAACTTAGATGGTATTTGCGAACACACTTGGAGTGTGCTCAGGAATCCGCCAGGCCACACCCATTGTTGAAGAGGTCGCCCTCCGCATAGTCCAACTCTTGACAATAGTAAGAAGAAGGCGGAACAACGAACACTCACAGCTCGCCCAAGAGCTCGCAGCCCGCTTGGCGATCAGTGGCACTCTGGCCAAAGAGAAAACTTAGAATGGTATTAAACGAACACTGGTAGTGCGCTCAGGAGCTCGCCAGGCCTCGCCAGTTGTCGAAGAGGTCGCACCTTTGAAGAGCCCGACTCTTGGCAATTTGAAGGAAGGCGGTGGATCAACGGCTCACACAGAAACTCGTCGAAAACCCCCCTATTTGTCAAAAGAGGTCGCCCTTGTGGGGTTCGACTCTTGATGAATATGGAGAGGGTGGAGCAATCAAGTGCGAGCTCACCCCTGATTCCTCACTAAAAGTCACCCACAGTAAAGGTGACGCAAAGATCTCCAGGAGTCAACACCCCACTGAAGCTACGTGGACGATTGTAGTCCACAGAAGCCCAACAAAGACGGTTTGGAACCTTCCAGACTTGAACTTTCCAGAGATGCCATCTGGCCGAGACAAGATAGGTACTTTCCCCCTCTCCACCGCCCTACGAGCTAGACGACAAAGACTGTCAGAAGCCCATATGACAAAGGCTGTCATAGGCCCATGTGGGCTGGCACGTGAGGTCTGGAAGGTGCCGAAAAAAGCTACCACGCGTTACGCCCCGATAGGCCTCAGAAGGCTATAAAGGTACACCCCCTGGCTCCAAAGTACAAGTGGGAAACCCTCATCCCTACTACTTCCGTCTACTACAACTCTCCATTGATCACCTGAGACTGACTTGAGCGTCGGACGGCCTGCGCTCCTAAGGAAGCTAGCCGTTCTTACGTTTCTCTTTGTCTTGCAGGAAGGCCGCACAGACCAGCGAAAAATATCCCCAAACATTTGGCACCATCTGTGGGATCATTCGACTGGTTCCTGCGAGAATGCCCACGGCCACAAGGCTAAAAGTCGTGCCTTTTAGTAGATACCCAAAATAGCTCCGGCCATGAGGGGACGCAGACGAACTAGGACCCGTGCGGGGTCTGCGCACTGTGGGTCCCCTGCTGAGATTCCTCAGCCCCCAGTCCCGCTCAGTGACCAGCTCCTTCTGGAGATGTTGGCCACCTAGCGGGTGATGATGGAGGAACTGACGCGACTGCGTCAGGTTCCGACGGCAAGTCGGCGGTCTGGGTCGATAAGGATCGCGTCCCCTATGCGACCTCCTGTCTCGGCATCACGTCTACCCACGGCCGTTCCAGCTCGGCGGGCTTCCCATCAAGAGCCCCCAGCTGAGAGGACGGCCGAACCCGGAGTGCAGGACCCGCTCGAGTGACTGCAAAAGCTGGTAACCCAGCGATCTAGCAATAAAGTGACCTCGCGGGAGACCCTACCTCGCAGGCGTAGCAGGAGCGCCGATTCTGGCGAGTCAGAGGCGAGATCTTAGGAGAGGGACCGCAACCCCTGCCATCGACGAGAGAGGGAGCCTGCGGAGGAGTTACCTCATGAAGCTCATGAGGTAACGGTGTCCCATCGACCCACCATCATGATGAAGCAGCCCACAGGAGGACGACAAGAAGGCCGCCAGGAGGGCGCCCATTCATGTCGCCGCGATGTGGGTCCGAGTCTGCCACGAGGGAGTGTGCATGACCGCATAGGACCTGTGCAGCCGCCTATGGGAGCTTTCCCTGGGCATTGGCAGTGACCTAGTGCGCCGGTGGATCTGCTGGAGGATCTCGCCGCCCATGGAGGGAGCTCGCCCTTCACAAGAGAGGTCCACAAAGGGGGATTTCCTCACCATTGGACACCACCCAAGTTTGTTTTGTTCGACGGATCGCAAGATCTCGTTGATCATCTTCTGGCCTACTGGAAGTTGCTGTTTTTCTGGGACCAAGACCATGTTCTGTGCCGAGCATTCCCCAGTAGTTTGGCTGGTTCAGCCTTAAACTGGTTCCATAAGCTGCCACCCAGCTCCATCCCAGATTTTCCTACTCTCTTTAGACTGTTCCTTGAGCAATACCGCTGTAACAGACAGCCTCCAAAAAGGATTGAATCCCTATTCACCCTCACCATGGGAGCCCGCGAAATGCTTCGGTGTTTTGCCACGCGGTTTCGGAGCGCCTACCTTGCTCTGGAGGATACGGCTGGCCAAGACCGCACTGTGGTGAGCGCTTTTAGGAGCGCCCTTCCTGAGGGTGGCAAGCTCCATGATGCATTGGTGATAAAAGATCAGCGCACGATGGTTGACCTCTTCGCCCTCGTCCAGCATCACATCAAGCTCGAAGATATGGTGCTCGATCGAAAAGGGAAGGCGATTGAACAGCGACCTACACCGATTTTGCGACCTCTCGTCATCAAAGCTGTTGAGCGACGGGAGGTACCCCCAGTAGTGCCATTGCTCGGCCCACCCGCAGTTCCTACCGTGCAGCCCGCGGAAGTCCCAGCAGTGGCCGCCGGAAGGCCGGCGAATTGGCGCCTACCTTCAGGGCCCGGAGAAAGGGATTTCACGGTGTTAACCCACTCCCCAGGACAAGTATTACACCAGGTCCGGAATGAGCCTTTCATTCAGTACCCTCCGCCCCTGCAAGCCGGAGAGCCCGGCTCTACCGATAATACCCGATGGTGCGCGTTCCATCGGAGCCCCAGGCATCATACCAATAGATGCCGGGCTCTGAAGAACCACCTAGAGGATTTGGTCGCCCTGGGGCATTTGGACCAATTCATTTTGCCCCCGAGGCGAGTCGAGGTGATCCCGGCATAGACCCCTCATGAAGGGGATCGCCCAGGGCCAGCTGAGCCCGCTTTGCCTCTACCTCCCCCGGGTGGACCGGCGGTCTGCCACACCATCAGCGGGAGCCTGAGCGGCCCGAGATCCAGCAATGAAGTTCGCCGACAAGTTAGAGAGATAGAGCGTGTAACATCCGCCCCAAACACACAAGATATTGTCCGCTTTGCCCGTGCCCGCACGAGAACTTCCCAGGGAGGTCACCCATCCTGGTACTACTCTCGCCCGAGCACGCTTAACTACGGAGTTCTTACGAATTCCGTAGCGGCGCACGGTTTTAAAACGCGTCTTCTATGTTTGGGAGGGGAAATTATATAAGCAGCTCAGGATCTCCTTCTCTCCAGGCGATATGGGCCTAACTCATGGCCTTGTACACCTCACCTCACCTCACCTCACCTCACCTCATCCATCTTGGCATTCCTGCCTCAGGAGTCTTGGCTCTTGGCTATTGGCCTATTGGATCTTGGTCGTCACAATCCACCCCCCTTAGGGCTACACGTCCTCGTGTAGGGTTAAACCCCCCCATCCCGAGGAGAACCGGCTCTGATACCATTTTGTAACATCCGCCCCAAACACACAAGATATTGTCCGTTTTGCCCGTGCCCGCACGAGAACTTCCTAAGGAGGTCACCCATCCTGGTACTACTCTCGCCCGAGCACGCTTAACTACGGAGTTCTTACGAATTCCGTAGCGGCGCACGGTTTTAAAACGCGTCTTCTATGTTTGGGAGGGGAAATTATATAAGCAGCTCAGGATCTCCTTCTCTCCAGGCGATATGGGCCTAACTCATGGCCTTGTACACCTCACCTCACCTCACCTCACCTCATCCATCTTGGCATTCCCGCCTCAGGAGTCTTGGCTCTTGGCTATTGGCCTATTGGATCTTGGTCGTCACAGAGCGAGCTCAAAAGGTACATTCCATCTCCCTAACCCCTGTTTTACTCCAAACACCGAGGGTAGAAGCTCATGATTTTCTCTGGTTCTCAGAGGACGATATGACTAGGGTTGTTACGCCCCACAATGATCCCCTCGTCATACGCCTCATGATGGCTAACATCGAGGTAAGGCAAGTTTTGGTGGATTCTGGGAGTGCTGTGAACATACTTTTCTTGTCGGCCTTCCAGCGAATGGGGTTGAGACAAATTGATTTGTCTCCCTCAACGGGCTCCCTCAGCGGTTTCACCAGTGAGGTCGCTAAGGTTGTAGGGGAGATAACCCTCACTGTAACAGCGGGCCCAGAGGTCCGTCAAGCCTGCTTTGCAGTAGTGGACAGGCAGGCCACATTCAATGCCATCCTCGGATGACCTTGGTTGAGGCAAATAAACGCGGTGTCTTCACCCAATCATCAGGCTCTCAAGTTCCCCACTGCAAGCGGGGTCATGGTTATTCGGGGTGATCAAGTCGCTCCTACCAGATGCGAGCAGGACGTTTTTCACCTCATGGATATTGAAGTTGCGGAGGCCAAAAGACCGGCGCCCTCCTAGCAATTAACGCCCACCACACAAGCGAGCTCCCACTCAGTCCAAAAGCAACTTCCTTGCCCAATTCCCCTGCTCCACCCTCGGGTGGGAGCGGTGTGGACCCAGAGAAGTGTAAGGGAGGTCGCTTGGCGGGCTCTGAAAAAATTCCTGTTGCCGAGCCACTACAAGAGATAGATATCGGTGATAAGGAAATGCAAAAAAATATTTATCTTGGGACCTCACTGACCAAGGACGAGGTGCTGGCCTTAACCTGCCTCCTCAAGGAATACCGCGATGTGTTCGCTTGGAGTTTCGCAGACATGCCAGGGATTGACCCAGAGGTCGCCTGTCATCGTCTGCATACTTTGCGAGACTTTCCTCCGGTCAAGCAAAAAGCTCGGTACATACCGGTTGCGAAGTCCGCCGCAGTCGCGGCAGAGATAGAAAAGCTAGAGCTAGCATGTTTTATTCATGAAGCTCACTTTCCTGAATGGATCTCCAACATCGTGGCGGTGCCAAAGAAAAGTAGAGCGGTCAGAGTGTGTATCGACTTCTCCGACCTCAACAAGGCATGCCCAAAGAATGGATTTCCTCTTCCTCGAATCGGCACTCTGGTTGACGCGGCTGTCGAATTCCAGGCTTTGTCATTTATGGATGGGTATTCTGGATATAATCAGATACCCCTCCACATTGATGACCAGGAGAAGACCGCTTTCTACTCCGGAGCGGGGTACCAGAAGCTTTTCAGCTATCGTGTTATACCGTTTGGACTCAAGAACGCCGGAGCAACCTACCAAAGATTAGTCACCCATATGGTTAAAGATCAGATCGGCAGAAATGTCAAGGTTTATGTAGACGACCTCCTGGTCAAAATTCAAAAGCGAGAGGGGCATATTGCCAACCTCCGTGAAGTTTTTGAGGTTTTGAGAAAATTCCAAATGAGGCTAAACCAGGCTAAGTGCGCATTCGGGGTGACCTCCAGAAAATTCCTAGGGTACCTGGTCACCCATAGGGGGATCGAGGCCAACCCTGGGCAAATCCAAGCACTCGTCGAGATGTCCGCACCAAGAACACGACAGGAGGTTCAGAGATTGAATGGACGAATTGCAGTGTTGAATTGATTCATCTCCAAATCTTCAGACAATTATCGACCTCTTTTCGAGCTGCTTCGAAAAGGAGCGAGCATTTGCTGGGACAAAAAGTGCGAGCTCGCTTTTCAGAAAATCAAAAACTATTTGGCGAGCCCGCCAATTCTAGCTGTGCCCAGGGATGGCGCCGAGCTGGGCGTGTATCTCGTGGTTACCAAGAATGCGGTAAGCGGGGTCCACGTCATGGAAGAAGCGAAGGTAGAGCGGTCTATTTACTTCGTGAGCCATACAATGCTCCCTGTCGAGCTCCGGTATCGACCAATCGAGAAGGTCGCACTAGCCTTGGTCCTTACCGCGAGAAAGCTCCATCCCTACTTCTCGGCACACACCGTCCGGGTCATCACGGAGCATCCTTTGAAGAGCGCGCTTTCTAGGCCCTCGGTGGCCGGAAGGCTCTATCGATGGTCCGCCGAGCTTGCCACCTATGGGTTGGAATACATTCCTCGAGTTGCTGTAAAGGGGCAAGCTCTTACCGATTTCTTGGCTATTTCCCCATAGAAGAGCCGGTCCAGTACCAGGAGGATGAGCCAACTGAAGCACACCCTGGGAAGGCGAGGTTCTTGGGCGACCTTGGGGAACTTCCTCGAACAGGACATCCAGACATGATAGATTGGGAACTATTTGTCGACGGCTCCTCTAATGCCTCGGGAGCAGGGATCGGGGTTGCGCTAGTCGCCCAAGCGGTCTCCTTGAGAAGTCCATCCGGCTGGATTTCCCTGCCACCAACAACGAAGCATAATACGAGGCGCTGTTAGCCGGGCTAGAGCTCGCCGAAGAGGTAGGCGCCAAGCAATTGAAAGTTTTTAGCGATTCCCAGCTAATCATTTACCAGGTCAACGGAGACTATGCCTCCCGAGATACGCGTATCGCGAGCTACGTAGAACTCATGAAAGGCAAGGCCACAAAATTTGAGAAGATTTCCTTCGTATAGATCCCTCGATCCGATAATAGGCGGGCTGATGCCTTGGCTAACGCCACCTCTCTGCTAGGAGTTCAGAAGCTCGGCAGATATTTATCGAAGTACAGAGTCAATCTCGACTCCAACTGATAGAGCCCGCCGTTAATCAGATCTCTTCTAGCATATCACCTGGCGGATGGACCGCACCCATTCTTCACTTTCTTTGGAAGGGCGAGCTTCCTGAGGATAGAGAAGAAGCTCAGCGAGTGGAGAAGTGCGCTGGCCGCTATCTCATTCGCTGGGATCGCCTCTTTCGAAAATCCTTTGGTGGGCCAAATCTTCGCTGCATTGAGCGCCCCGAGACCGAAGAAGTATTGAATTGCATTCACTCCGGCGAGCTGGGAAACCATGCTGGTGGGTGGTCTCTGGCTAGAAAAGTGAGAAGGCAAGGATATTGGTGGCCCACCCTTGAGCAAGACGCTTTGAAGGTCGCCCAAAGATGCATTCAATGCCAGAAGCACGCCACAACAAACCATAAGCCCGCAGAGGAGCTGCACCCTCTGGTAAGCCCTTGGCCTTTTCAGCAATGGGGGCTCGACATTGTGGGACCTTTCCCCATATCAGCTCGGCAGAAGAAATTCATCTTGGTAGCCACGGACTACTTCACTAAATGGGTGGAAGCGGTCCCGCTAGCTAAGATAGGCGAGAAACAAGTAAGAGACTTCCTTTGGAAGAACATTTTCTGTCGGTTCGGTCTACCCCGAGTACTTATCACCGATAATGGTCGCCAATTCGACAATCGCTTGATTAGAAGCTTTTGTGTTGAATATGGGGTCGACCTAAGGTTTTCCTCTCCAAGGTATCCTCAAAGCAACGGGCAGGCTGAAGCTACGAATCGGGTAATCTTGGATAACCTCAAGAAAAGATTGGAAGGAAAGAAGGGTCTGTGGGAGAAGGAGCTCGACGGCATGTTGTGGGCTTATCGAACCACTCCACGTCGCTCAACTAACGAGTCAGCTTTCAGCTTCACTTACGGGTGTGAGGCTGTACTACCAGTGAAGGCCGAGCTGCCTACCGAGAGAAGGTTCACACAGATGAAGTCAATAACGACGATCTGCTCACTGACTCCCTCAACCAGCTCGAAGAAAGAAGAGAGCGCACCAACTTACACCTCGCCAAATACAGACAAGAGATGAAGCGCACCTACGACAAAAGAGTTCACCGTCGAGTGTTCAAAGCTGGTGACATGGTAATAAGGAAGGTGTTCGTAAACACGCAGGAGCCCAACATAGGAAAGCTTGCGGCGAACTGGGAAGGCCCCTACATAGTGCATGAGGAACGATGATCCGGGGCTTACCGGTTGATGACCGCTGATGGTGACCTGTTGGAGCAACCTTGGAATGCTTTTCATCTCCGAAAGTACTATACGTAGAGCTCCGGCGATCTCTTGTAATTTGTCTTTTGGAAATAATAGATAAGTGAGGCAGTTTTTGTTTTACCAAAGGACTCAAGCTCGAAAGATTCATCAAGAAATAGCTCACCCATAGTCAGTGCGAGAGCAGCACCTACAAGGAGCAGTCCACCGTTGTGTGGACTTAAAGCAAGACCGGAGCTCTCAGAGGCCGCAATAAGAGACCTTGGGATCATCGGGGTAGTCCGTCGTTGAGAGGACTTTAAGCACAGCCTGGGGTCCTTCGCGTTCACACGCCATGAATGGGAGCACCCTGGAGTGATGTAGGGAAACCTGAGAAGGGCCCCCACCCTTTTAGGTAAGCCCGAACATCCCTTGGTAACCCCTCGAAGGGCATGTCCAGTAATCAGGATCCCAGGGGTAGTTAACCGGGCAGGGGGTAGCTAACACTTTAGTTTCCTTTAAAAATAAAATGATTTAATCTCTAAGTTTAGGGAGTTTTTGAGTTATTTGATTTACTTGTTGGTATTTTTCCGGGCTCAGAGACCGTATTGAGATTTAGCGAGCCTTGGTTGAATCGAATTAGCTGCCTCGCCCAGGGTACGACCCTCGAGATCGCTGGAACGATTCTAGAGCGGACTCGTAAAATTGAAGAGAAAAGCAGCATAGAGAATGAATACAAAGAGAGGCAAGCTCAAAAAGATTGTCATATTCATCATAAAGAAGGTTACATTTGAAAAACAAGCGGACTTAGGACTTGCTCGCACCAGCTCCACCTTCGTCGCCACGCTTCCTCTTTTTTGACCTTTCGGTCTTATATTTCTCAATGGCATCGAGCGCGCCTTTCCGGAGGAGCTTGTCGAGTTGCACTTGGAGGCGGCCTTGTTGAGCATGAATGTCACGGAGATGCGCCTCTTTTAGAGTCGCGATCTCGTCTTTAGTGGCCGCCACCTGGCTTCGGAGCTCGGCCACTTCCTTCTGAGCGGCCTTTTTTGCCTGCAAAGCCTCCCGCAGTTCATCAAAGGTGCGGGTGCAAGCTTCCTCAGCAGAAGCTAGCGCTGTGGTTGATGTGGCAACCTGCTGGCGCAGCTGGTCGACCTCAGAGTCAGAGGAAGCGACCTGCTGGCGCAGCAGAGTTACTTCAGCACGCAGCTCGCCCAATTGATCCGCTTGCCGGAGCCGATGGATATGCTCGTCAACTCTCCTTTTCGCGCCCAAAAGGGAATCGTCATAGAGAGTGACCAGGTCCCCACCGACGGCAGCGACTTCGTCAGCCAGAGCCCGGATGACCCTTTCCACCTATCGCAAACAACAGCAGTTAGAAGAATAAAAGAAAGAAATTTTCGCTAAAAGAGGTCAAGGGTTTTTACCTTGGCAAGCCGGTCAAAAATGACTATATAGGGAGACCGGGCAAAAATATTGCGCCCAAAGATCTCGCGCATATAGTGAGGGGCTCGCTCCGGATCGCCCGATGAGGAGGCCGCCTGAACCGCCTCAACCAGAGCAGCCGAAGGAGGAGCAGTGACAACGGCGGGCTCGGACGCCGAAGAAAATGTGCCTGGAGCAAGCCCGGACGCTGGGGCCATGATGCCCTCTCCGCCGGCAGCACGCGGCTCGCTAGCCCCCCCTTCGCCGGGCGTATTGGGGTCTGAGGCCTCCGAGCTTGAGATCGAGAACTCCTCCAGGATGGGCCCCAGATCTGGGACTTTGTAGACCAGCCCGCCCGATTCCTCCACGGGGGCAGAGGTGCTGGAGCAAAGGATGGCGCGGCAGGTGGCGAGCCCGCCTGAGCGCTAGCTAGCACTGGAGTGCTGGGAGTTAGTGTGCTCGGGGGGATAGCAACGAGCGTAGGGGGCGCGCTCATAGTGGCAGTACCCGGAGAGGTGGTTGAGTACAATGCAGGAGCACTGGGAGTAGCCGGGCACGGCGAAGTGGGCGCGGGCTGGGGCGGAGGCATGCTTGGGGCGGGCGCACTTGGAAGAGTGGGAGTTGGCCCATCGAAGGGCGGAGGAGGCGTCGCCCTTACCGGGACGGGCTCAGTGGCGTGAGCCAGCTGCTCCTCCTCTTTCGAGCTGGAATCATCATTCGATCCCAAGCCCGCTTCGTCCAGAGCGGCCTTCCTCTGCTCTTCGACGACTCGTTCGAAGGCTTCACGAGCCTGACGAACGATGTCATCCTCTCCCATCGGGCGGGTAGAGGGTGTCTTCTTCTTCTTCTTCTTCTTCTTCTTCTTCTTCTTCAAAGCACCGCCCTCCATTTCTGGGGTCATTACCGCAACAAACAGAGGTTTAGAGAGGTCGCCTGGGAATCCGTGCATCAACACTTCAGCCATTGGGGACTCCACTTCCGCCATGCTGAGTAGGAGCTCGACGTCCGGATCCTCGGGGTCAACCATGATGATATGACGTCGTCGGGGCTCCGGGACTGGGCCCCTTATGGAAAAAGTAAAGACTAAGGGAATGTTCGCCTGACCTATCGCTGCGGTGCTCGTCGAAGGCGGCGGAGACGGAATGTTTCCTTCCGGAGCATTTCCAGGGTGTCTTCATCAGCGACCCTGATCGGAGAAGCCCGCTACTTCCCCTTCTTCGTCATGGAAGGGCCGGCTGTGGAGGTCGCGTTAGGCACTGTTGTTGTTGAAGCGGCAGGGCGGGAGACAGCGACCTTCTTGCGCATCACCTTTTGTCGGGTGGTAATGGCGCTGGTCCTCAGATCTTTCCATAGGAAGGAGAGGTCCGGCGCGATGACCTTCTCGGGAGTTCGCCCCCCAAGGAATTCCAAGATCGCCGAGTCAAGGGATTTCTCCCAAGACTCGGTAATGCACTTCTTTGCTCCAGCACGGTACTCGGTGATCTCTTTGAAGGTGGAGACGGGCGGCCTGCCAGGATGGGCTGGGATGCCCGCGCAGGGACCTCGCCATTCCCCCTCCACAACGAACGGGTACTCTTTCCAGTACCTGTCCTTGTTCTCAACGGCGGAGAATTGGAGCACCTCGCCGGAGCGGCCCGTAAGGTAGAATAGGCCGCAGCCTACCTCGCTGAAGATAGGACCTGCATTGAGGAACCACTTCTTCAGGAGGTAGGCTAGGGGAATCCTCACTTTAAGAGCTTTCTCGATTCGAGAAAGCCCGTGGAGGACCCCCCATGAGTTACTTGTGAGCTGGGCAGGGCATAAGCCCGCCAGCTCCAGTAACTCGCTGGCCAGGCGGCTCAGGGGAAGCCTGAGCCCTGACCATAGCAGTCCCACCGAGACCACGGTCCCGGTAGGCTTCCTCCCCGTGTGTGGTAGAGGTAGGATGGCGAGCTCTTAAGGCATGCCCACTACCGTGCGCAGGCTCTCCGGGACGGGCGTGCCACCGACGTTGTGGAGCCAAATGACGGCGGGCTCCCTCCGAGGAGACTCTTCCTCAGTGCCAGGAGTGCGCACCGACATGGGGATCGCGTTTACAGTCTCCTCCTGGGAGGACGCAGCAGCAGAGGCAGCAGCAGAAGAAGAAGCCATGAGCAGAAGGCTAAGAGTGAGTAGAAAGGGAAAGGAGAAAAGGAGAGTTGTTTTCGCACAGAGGTTAGAAAATTTCCCCCACCCCCTATTTATAGGCAAGTGAAGGGCAGGTGAAACGGGCCGCAGTAAATGCTCGAGCGCGCCAGATGAGGCGGCACAATGGCGGTAGAAGCAACAGCTCGTTTTCCCTCAATCAGAAGACGACACGTGGGCCACGCGTGGAAAAAGCTGCGCCGATGCTAGCAATGCCTTTTCTATCAAAACAAGGGCGAATGGGGAAGAGACACATGCCCCGTGCCGATCGGGATCTCATGATGAGATTCGGTGTATCAGGTTCGGGTCTCGAGTCACATTTAATGTGATGCGACCACCAGAGATTGGGCGCGAAACCACTCATGGCTAACATAAGCAAGATCCCCCACGGTAGGTGCCCGTAGCTCGCCCGATGCAGACCTTGGCCGCGTGTGACGAGCTCACAGCGGAAGGAGATCGCTCGCGGCTGATGCTCCCAGCCCGCCCAGTGCTTGTAGGCAGCAGGTAGCTACATCCCTTGGATGTAACAGCATCGTTCTCGAGGTCTCACTAAGGAGACGTCGAGTCAGATCCCGCGCCACAAGGTCTCCTGCGGCAGGTGCCCGCAGCTCGCCCGATGCAGACCCTGACTGCGTGTGATGAGCTCACACCGGAAGGAGATTGCTCACGGCTGATGCTCCCGACCTGCCCAGCGCTTGTAGGCAGCAGGTAGCTGCGTCCCTTGGAAGTAACAGCATCGTTCTCGAGGACTCACTAAGGAGACGCCGAGTCAGAGCCCGCGCCACAAAGTCGCCTGCGGGAGGTGCCCGTAGCTCGCCCGATGCAGACCCTGATCGCGTGTGACGAGCTCACAACGGAAGGAGATCGCTCGTGGCTGATGCTCCCGGCCCGCCCAGCGCTTGTAGGCAGCAGGTAGTTACGTCCCTTGGACGTAACAGCATTATCCTCGAGGTCTCACTAAGGAGACGCCGAGCCAGACCCCACGCCGCAAGGTCGCTGCGGCAGGTGCCCGCAGCTCATCCGATGCAGACCCTGACCATGTGTGACAAGCTCACACCGGAAGATCGCTCGTGGCTGATGTTCCTGGCCCGCCCAGCGCTTGTAGGCAGCAGATAGTTGCGTCCCTTGGATGTAACAGCATCGTTCTCGAGGTCTCACCAAAGAGATGCCAAGCCAGAGCCTGCGTTTTGAACATCGAAGCTACTCCTGAATTATCAAAACAGACATTGATATCAGGCACATTTCAAGGAGTTGGAGCTCTCACTGGCGCTCGCTCAGGTGTTGGAGCCCACCCTCAGTCTGATCCCCCGCCTCGAAGCTCCACCCGAATTATGGGTAAGTAGCTTGATGGCCTGAGCGGGTCTGGGATTTTAAAGAACATTTTTGGGAAGTCCGCCTGGCGCTGGTGGTAGTAAATAGCTGCGTTCCTTGGAGATAGCAGCATTGTCCTCGATGTCTCATTCAAGAGACATAGCGAGAGTATCAGAGCCCTCATCGCAAGCGCCAGTGGTGAGAGCGGTGAGGAGGAGGCGACCATGCCAGCCACAGCCCGTCCAGGGCGCCCCGTTGTGAGTAGGAGTGCGCCTTCAGTTCACCTCGAATTTGGTCACAGCTGAAGCTAGAACGGCATGCAAATGAAATCCGCACTCAAGATGGAATCAAACCATTTTCTATCAGACTCTTGAGCAAGCGGCACGTTTCCTTGACCACTCCCTCAGGAGGGGGTAATGATGGGGGTAGCTAAAAGCATCGGCATCCCTGTCAAAACAGACATTGATATCATGCACATTTCAAGGAGTTGGAGCTCACACTGGAGCTCGCTCAGGTGTTGGAGCCCACCCTCAGTCCGATCCCCCGCCTCGAGGCTACACCCAAATTATGGATAAGTAGCTTGATGGCCTGAGGAGGTCAGAGTTTAAGGAACCTTTCCAGGAAGCCTGCACGGCGCTTGTAGTGACAGCGGGAGTTAGGTCATCATGCTTACAACCCTGGCACCTTGCCAGTGATAGGGAGGAAATAGCATGATTCGGAGTCGGTTACATGAACCGCCAGGAAGCCCGCCCGAGAGCCCGCAGAATCAAGCAAAAGCGTATTATGCCATTTACCCGACTCCAGCTCGCCCTCAGCTCGCACGGGAGCTCGCCTCCAGCTCTCCTAAGAGCTCGCCCTCAGCTCGCCTAGGAGCTCGCCCTCAGCTCGCATGGGAGCTCGCTTCCAGCTAGCCTGTGGGGGAAAAATCTTCGTGCCGATCCAAAGACTCCGCCTCACCAGTCAATTGAAGTCGAGTCGAAGATTGTTGTTCGATCTGTTGATTGGAAGGTAGGTCTGAAGGCTGGTGCCTTAGTGTCTTTAAGTTAGTTCTTTAGATATGCAAACAGAGAGAGTGTTGACGCAAGATGTGATCTCGGAGTTCAGCCGAAGCCTACGTCTCCATGCTATAGGGAGCAACCCGAATTCACTATCACTTGGCTCGAAGTAACCCCGACAGGCCGAGTGTTACTGAAGTATCTCCGACCTCTTCAGAGACAAGAAGAAGATCGAGGAGAGTTAGAGAATGGAAGGCTGGAATTCTAGAGCTCTGGTTTTTGAAATCAGATATCAGATGATGGCACTAATCTTCTCTCCGGATTTGGAACTGGATCTGGATCCTTTTTACTTCTGAAGGCTCTGCTATTTATAGGATTTCCTGGAAAGGAATCTGGGGGTAAATGGCGGTTTTTTCTGTTGTATCTGGGGATTCTCCAGGCAGGGCTGGAGGGTCCTGCCGTTGTCTTCGGGGATTCCCCACGCAGGGCCTGTGGGTCCCGCGGAAGTCTCTATGGGCCCACCAGGCAGGGTCGGTAGGTCCCGCGGAAGTCTCTGTGGGCCCACCAGGCAGGGCCGGTGGGTCCCGCGGAAGTCTCTGTGGGCCCACTGGGCAGGGCCGGTGGATCCCGCGGAAGTCTCTGTGGGCCCACCGGGCAGGGCCGGTGGATCCTGCGGAAGTCTCTGTGGGCCCACCGGGCAGGGCTGGTGGGTCTATCGGGAGTCTACTTGGGCCCACCGGGCAGGGCCGTTGGGTCCTGCTGTTTGTAGACTTCTTGCAAAAATTTGTACCCACAGTTACCCCCTCCAAGTTAGCTAAAGGTCATCCTGGTTGGCTTGGATTTGGTGCAAGAGTAGCAACCCCCTATCGAGAGTGCAAAGGAGAAGAGAAAACCTTGAATCACGGCATTAATGGACTGATCGGTCAAAGTTGACCGATCGATCAATTTTGACCGATCGATCGAACTTGACCGATCGGTCAAAGTTGATCGATCGGTTAAGTTCAACCGGTCGAGGTTGAAGTGATCGAGCAAAAAACTGAGTTTTTTACCCGATCCAGTAAAAATTTGACCGATCGGTCGAACTTGACCGATCGGTCAAAGTTGACCGATCGGTTAAGTTCAACCGGTCGAGGTCGAAGCGATCGGGCAAAAAACTAAGTTTTTTGCCCGATCCAGTAGAAAATCGACCGATCGGTCAAAGTTGACCGATCGGTTAAGTTCAACCGGTCGAGGTTGAAGCGATCGGGCAAAAAACTAAGTTTTTTGCCCGATCCAGTGGAAATTCGACAGATCGGTCGAACCTGACCGATCAGTCAAAATTGACCGATCGGTTGAGCTTAACCGGTCGAGGTCGAAGTGATTGGGCAAAAAATTAAGTTTTTTACCCGATCCAGTAGAAATTCGACTGGTCGGTCGAACTTGATCGATCGGTCAAAGTTGACCGATCGATTAAGTTCAATTGATCGAGGTCGAAGCGATCGGACAAAAAAGCAAGTTTTTTGCTGTTCCAGTAGAAATTCGACCGATCGGTCGAACCTGACCGAATGGTCAAAGTTTGACCGATCGATTAAGGTCAACCGGTCGCACGAGGTCGAAGCGATCGGGCAAAAAACTAAGTTTTTTGCCTGATCCAGTAGAAATTTGACCGATCGGTCAAACTTGACCGATCGGTCAAAGATGACCGATCGAGTAAGCTCAACCGGTCGAGGACAAAGCGATCGGGCAAAAAACCAAGTTTTTTGTCCGATGCAGTAGAAATTCGACCGATCGGTCGAACCTGACCGATCGGTCAAAGTTGACCGATCGGTTAATTTCAACCGGTCGAGGTCGAAGTGATCGGGCAAAAGACTAAGTTTTTTGCCCGATCCAGTAGAAATTCGACCGATCGGTCGAACCTGACCGATTGATCGAAGTTGACTGATCGGTTAATTTCACCCGGTCGAGGTCGAAGTGATCGGGCAAAAGACTAAGTTTTTTACCCGATCTAATAGAAATTCAACTGATCGATTCATTCTGACCGATCGGTTAAAGTTGACCGATCGGTTAAGTTCGACTGGTCGAGGTTGAAGTGATCGGGCAAAAGAGCCTGTATTCTGCCCGATCCTTTGGTAAATTACCCGATCGTCTGCCTGTCGAACGGGTAAAGTCTTCGAATTGCGATTGAGGACGATTGCGTTGCTTGAGTTGGCGGTTCGACTGGACCAGTGATTCTTCTGAATCGGCGGTTCGCTTGGACCAGCGATTCGCTTGAACCGACGGTTCATCTGGTTCGACGTTTCGTCTGGCTCTGACGTTTCGCCTGGATTTGCACTTGCTACAGATTGACGCCACGTGTCCCTTCAAAAACACGGGATTTGCTCTGGTGATAATGCGTGTCTTCTCGAATCTCGCGTCCGCTTCTTCGGGGTTTATAAGCTCTTTCTGGTTTCATTTTTGCCTCATGCTTTTAAAATTTTTTCAAACTCCAGAACTCTTTGCTCTCGAATTTCTCGTTCTCTACGTTCTCCCGATCGGTCGAATGGCATCATCCAGCAGCATGAAGAAGATGAACATTGTTCCTTCGAAGAGGAAGGGGAAGGAGAGGGTCCCGCAGTCGCCTGTTCAGAAAGGCAGGGGCAAGGGCAAAGCTGCCCTAGGAGTGTTGGGCAAGAGGCACCAGGGAATGGGGTTCGCCTCGGCGCCGTCCAGACCCGAGCATATCTCGAAGGCAAACTTCGTGCTGGGTCCCTTCATGTCGCTGACGGAGGAGCCTGCCTATAAGTACAACACCGGCGGGAAGCTCACAGACGTGAAAAGGGCGAAGTGGCAGAAGCTGCTAGCCTGTTTCACAGAGGGGAAGACCCGACCGGCACTCTCAGAAGTTCAGTCTGCTTTTGGGATTGATAAGCGGACGGTCTTCATAGCGATCGCCAGCAAGGAGCAGGTGATGGGGACGTAGTCACCATCGGTCAGTTGAATTGCGGACTGCGCCTCCCACTGCTGCCGTTCGCCGCGAGGCTGCTGAATACTTCAGGGCTTTACCCCGGTTAGATTTTCAGGAACGCGTAGAGGATTATCTACGCCTTTTGTCGCGTGGAGTTTGATTTTCAAGAGGAACTCAGGGCGTGCTACTCCAGCATCCCCGAGGGTGAAGAGGCCCGGATCGAGCTGGGATATTTTTTCTACCATTACAAATGGGCATCAAGGAAAGACATCCCCTTCTTCAATTTGATCGGCGTTTCTGCCCTCCGCCCAATCATCGACACCGTCGCATCTGACAAGCTCTAACCCAATTGGCCGATCTCAGTTTTTGGTGCCTGGACTCCCCTCTCTGTGCCTGAGACTCCACGCTCTCAGGTCTACAAAGCGGTAGATATGTACTGCGCGGGAGGAGCCTTCCCGTGGACGTCGGAGCGGGTCGGAGCCATCGATAACCTCTTCTTGGAGCTAACGTGCGGTACCCGATCGTGGAAGCAGTTCTCGAACTGCCCGGTCCGGTACGACAACGCCAACCTCCTTCATCGACTGTAGGCCCGGTACGAGGACAACGAAGTCTTGTACTCCGATTACGAGGAGGATCCTCAATCGGGCAAGATTATCAGAAAAGTCCGGGTCGAGAAGAAAGCATATGGAGCAAGGCGTCGCTTACCCACTGAGGAGAAGCTGGTGATGACCCGTAGGGGTCAAGTGAAGAAGAGGAGGGTCCTCAAGGAGGAGGAGAAAGAGGAAGAGAAGAAGGAAGAAGAAGAAGAAGAAAAGGGAGGAGAAGAAGAAGAAGAGGAAGAAGAAGAAAAAGGAGATGAAGAAGAAGAAGATGACGATGATGATGACAATGACGATGATGATGATGACGATGACGAAGAAGGAGACGGGGGTGAAGGAGGCGATGGCGGCGATAGAGCAGGAGATGGAGATGGAGATGGTGGAGAAAGAGATGGAGGCGATGGTGGGGGCGAAGAGGAATCGCAACCCATTCCCATCGACGAGGCTAAGGCCCATCGTATAGAAGATGTGATGGATGCGGTGGACGACGGCCAGAAGGCGTTGCCCACCTATCATTTCGAGACGTTGAAGCGCCCAACGCGCTTGAAGATCAAGTTCTCAGGGAGTGATGGGGTTGCAAGCAACCCCATGCCCCTCGACCAAATACCCCCGAGCATCCTTCGCCTCGAGGGCGCTTCGACGAGCGGGGGTTTGGAGGTTGAGCAACCTCCACCCTCGCTCCGTCCTTCTGCGGCTCAAGTAGCTGAAGAAGCGGCTGCCCTGATGGCTAGGCTCGAGCAGTCCGGTGGACAGCATGAAGAAGGGGAGATCACTCCTCCTCGGGGTGTCCCTTCTCCCATACAAATGGAGGGAGGGAGCCGCGTGGAGGCTGGGGCTCCCCAACCTCCGCCAGAGGAATCCCCTGCTAAGGAGAGGTCGACCCCCAGGGGTAAGAGCTCCGACCGGGGGAAGGGCCAGGTTGAAGCATCTCGAGCTGATGCCACAGGTATATTATTGCTAACTTCTCTTCTTGACTGTATTACTTTTGATGTTTGAAATATTCTAACTCTTTGAACTTTTGCCTTGATTGCAGATACTCCTGTTGGTAAGGCTCTGCTGCTCAAGGACTTGGGTGAGGTTGATATCAACCACCCAACGTCAGTGATCCGGAAGCTCTGCAATCGTCTGGATGCTACGATCGAGGAGGCCTATAACAGGCTGGAAGTTATGGTAAGTGCATCTGCTTGACTTCATTCTTGAGTTGTATCTTCAGAAATATTTCTAACTCTTCTTGTTTGTTTGCAGAACTCAGCTGTCCTGAAGTTCGCTACGTGGCTCTTCAAAAAGGTCGGAGAGCGGGGGGCTTCATCCGAAGTTTCTCGCTTGACGGCTGAACTGGAAGCCATGAACGAGGAGAAGGACAAGCTGAAGGAACTTCTTTCTGCCAGGAAGGAAGCCCTTGCTGCGAAGAAGGAGGCTCTCCGCAAGGAGAGGATCGAAAGCAAGAGGTGGTTTGACAGTTACGTGGCTCGGGGTCACGAGTTTGAAGAATTGAAGAATCGATTTTTCAAAATAGAAACTTTGGCCCTTGACCGCGCCATTGAAATAAAGGAGCTGAAGGCTCAACTTGACACCAAGGATGCTGCGCTTGGTGCCAAAGAAGCCGCCCTTGCTTCCAAGGAGGAGGCCTTCACGAAGGAGCTGGAGCATACACGTGCTGAATGCGAGAGCTTCAGGTCAACGACTGAGAAAGCGGTAGAGGCCCTCCGGGTTCATGCTAGTGGCGTCCAATCTTCGAAGGCGTCTGCAGCGAGCAAGGCTCGAGGTAGATCCGAAGGAGAGAGGTCGCGTGCCCCAAGTGTGGCCAAACCCTGATGTACTCTTAGCTCTTTCTTTCTTGTTGTATCTGTAAGCTCTTCACATATAAAAGCCCACTCCTGTACTCAGAATTTTTTTGAGAAATAAAGATCTTTTTAGTGTTTGAAATTGCATGTTTCTTGTATTGATCTTTTTGAATGTTTAGGTTCTGGATGGTCTTGGAATGTTTGAATGTACTTAAACACTTGACTGTAAGGGGTCGAGTCGCAACTCGATCACCCAAACTTGTTAAGTAACTTGAAAGTTGAAGGTTGTATTGTAACACAACTTGAAAATGTTTAACATTTGTATGTGAGGGGTTGAGTCGCAACTCAAGCACCCAAACTTGTTAGACGATATTGCAATTGAAGGTTATTTAACATTTGTGCATAAGGGATCGCGTCGCAACGCAAGCTCCCAAACTTGTTAAATTGACCCAGTGACTTGAAGGTTGTTTTGTTTCACAAGCCGAAACCGTTTAACATCTGCCTGTAAGGGGTTGAGTCGCAACTCAAGCACCCAAACTTGTTAAACGACCAGGTAATTTGAATGCCAATAATTTTGAACTTGAATGTAGATAACTTGAAACTGTTTCAGAACTTGAGTTGAGAAGATGAACATTTGAAAACAATCTTTATTCATCATGAAATTTACATCATGGGTAGAACATTTTGAGATGTCTAGCATTCCAAGCTCGTGGTAGTCTATCTCCTTCTGGCGAAATTAGCCTATAAGATCCTTTGCCTCCTATTGATTCGACAATGTATGGACCTTCCCAGTTGGGAGCTAGTTTCTCGCTGCTGTGTTCTTTGCTATTGTAAAAAACTGCTCTGAGGACCAGGCTGCCAATCGGGAATTGCCTCTTGTGGACCTTTTGATCGTAGGCTCGTTTGATCCTCTGTTGATACTTGGCAACACGAATGGTTGCTTGGTCTCGTAATTCTTCAGAGAAATCAAGGTCATGGACTCGAAGCTCTTCATTAACCCCCTCTTCGATTGCTCTAGTCTTCAAAGTATTTGATATGTTCTCTGTTGGAAGCACTGCTTCTGACCCGTATGTTAGGCGAAAGGGTGAGAACCCAGTTGATCTTCTTGGAGTTGTTCGATAGCCCTACAAGACTTTAGGTAAGATTTGCTCCCACAATCCTTTCTTATTATCGAGTTTCTTCTTGAGTAAGCCAAGGATAGCTCTGTTAGAGGCTTCGGCTTGGCCATTGCACTGGGGGTACCTTGGAGTTGAGTAGAAAAGTTTGATCCCGTTGTTGAGGCAGAACTCACGGAACTTGTCAGAGTCGAATTGAGCTCCATTGTCAGCAACAAGAACTTGTGGCGTGCCACATCTCGAGAAGATATTATGTCTGATGAACTTGATGACTTCGTTATTAGTCTCTCGAAAGAGTGGTACTGCTTCAACCCACTTGGTGAAGTAATTTGTGGCTAATAGCAGATACTTCTTCTTGCTTGGCGTTGGTGGGAAAGGACCTAAGAAGTCCAACCCCCATTGATGGAAAGGCCACGGACTTGTTATTTGATGGAGCTCATCTGCTGGGAGATAAATAGCTCGAGTATGTCTCTAGCAAGGCTCGCATCTTTGAACCACTTGGTGTGCGTCTCTTGCCATTGTTGGCCAGTAGTAGCCTTGCAGCTTTGTTTTGGCTTCGAGAGATCTTTCTCCTGAATGATTCCCGCAGGCCCCAGAATGGATGTCAATCAAGATTGCCTTTGATTGCAAAGGACTAATGCACTTGTGTAACATCCCATTGTGTGATCTAAAATATAAATCTTCTTCTTGGAGAATATAGCATGACAGTTTTCTTTAAAGTCTTCTGGCTTGAATTGAATCTTCGGGTACCCTGCCATGTTTGAAGAAGTCAAAGATTGGCTGTCTCCAATCCTCGAGTTCGTTTGTTGTAGTAAGGTTGGAGGCCAGTTGTTTCCCACCCCCAGATCTTTCTGTAGTGGCAATGATTTGTTGTTCGGGGGTATTTTTGGGTGCCTCTTGGTAATCGATTTGTATTTGCCTTCCTCCGAGTGAATCTTCAAGCACCGAGGCAGCGTTAGCCAAAGCATCTGCTTCTTGATTTTCTGCTCTCGGGACTTGGATGAACTCGATGTTAACAAAGCGTTGTTGAAGATGTCGCACTAGAGTCAAATAATATTGTATCATTTCTTCCCTCGCCGTGTACTCGCCATTGATCTGTCTTATGATTAGCTGGGAGTCACTGTAGACGGTAAGGTGATCTACCCCCAGGGATTCAGCCATTTCGAGTCCGGAGATGAGTGCTTCGTATTTGGCTTCGTTGTTGGTGGCGTTGAATCTAAGGAGAATGGCCTTCTAAAGATGATCAAGTTCGGGGGATATCAAGACTATCTCAATTTCTGAACCGATTGTGCTTGAAGCTCCATCGGTGTAAAGTTTCCATCGCACTGGAGAGGTGGGAGGATTGGTCTTTGCAGCCAGTTTGAATGGAGGTTCATCTTCATCTTCAAGGCGCATCTCGATGTCTTCTTCCCAAGTTATGGGGTCTTCAACTGGGAAGTCGGCTAGGAAGTTAGCGATTGCTTGTCCTTTGAGTGAAGTGCGAGGTTCGAATTGGATCCCGAGGGCACTCATCTCAATCACCTATTTGGTCATTCGACCCGCTTTGTCGAGGATATCTTTGAGTGGGTGTTCTGAGATGACCGTGATCAGGTGGGAGATGAAATAGGGTTGGAGTCGTCTTGATGCAGTGAGTAAGGCTAATACGACCTTCTCAATCTTTGAATAACGAGTATCTGCCGGTAGGAGCGTATGGCTGATGTAGTAGACCGGACACTCGGTACCTTATCTTCTACTGACCAAGACCGAGCTGTTTGCTTGGTCGGTGACGGTAAGGTAGAGCCAGAGATCCTCTTTCGGGAGAGGAGCTGTTAGGATGGGAGCTCGCACAAGATATTTCTTGACTTCTTGAAAGGCTTCTTCGCAAGATGGACTCCATCCGGAAGTATCTGCCTTTCGTAGCTTGTCGAAAAGTGGTTTGCACTTGTCGGAAGACTTTGAGATGAATCGATTGAGGGCTGCTAATCTTCCAGTGAGGCGTTGCACTTCTTTCTGATTTGTAGGTGATGGCATATCCAGGATAGCTCGAATTTGGTCTGGGTTGGCTTCGATGCCCCTCCTGGTCACAAGTTGACCTAGGAACTTGCCCGATTGAACTCCAAAAGCACATTTGGCTGGATTGAGCTTCATGCGGTACTTTCGGAGGATTTGGAATGTCTCTGCCAGATCAGAGAGGTGGCTCTTCTGATTGTGACTTTTGGTGAGAAGGTCGTCGACGTAAACTTCCACATTGCGCCCGATTTGATCTTCGAATATCTTGGTGACTAGCCTTTGATAGGTAGACCCAGCGTTTTTGAGACCGAAGGGCATTACGTTGTAGCAGTAAAGACCTCGACTAGTCACAAAGCAAGTCTTCTCTCGATCGTCTGGGTGTAGTGGAATTTGATTGTACCCAGAGTATCCATCCATGAAAGATAAGAGCTCATGGCCAGCAGTGGCATCGACGAGCCTATCTATTCTTGGCATGGGGAATGGATCTTTGGGACAAGCCTTGTTGAGGTTGGTGAAATCGATACACACCCTGACCTTCCCATTTTTCTTTGGTACATCAACTATATTGGAGATCCAAGTAGGGTACTCTACTTCACGAATGAAGCCTGCTGCGAGTAGCTTACTGATCTCCTCTTGAACTACGACTTGTAGTTCTGGTCAGATTGTGCGTGGCTTTTGCTTGACAGGCTTCACTCCTTCTTTGATTGCGAGCCGATGACACGCGTCATCTGGATTGATCCCAGATATATCTTCGAAGCACCAGGCGAAGATGTCGATATTGGATTGAAGGAAGGATACCATGTCTCGCGCTTCTGCGTCGCTGAGACCGGTACCGATGAATGTTTCTTGAGGGAGGTTTCCACTGCCGATGTTGATCGGGATGATCTCTTCGATTGAGGGTGATGCCTCCCACTCGACTGGCAGGGGCTTGGACAGTGGGATCTCCTTTGGTTGCTACCTTGAAGAAGGACCAGCTTCATCTCTGGGTCGCTTTGGGGGAACGACATTTATTCTGCGATCTGTTTTTGCAGCAGCCGCTTTGCAAGATCGCCCGGCTTGTTGATCTCCTCGGCTGCATACAATACCCTCCCCCGTTGCAAACTTGAGAAGTTAATGGTAAGAAGAGGAGATGGCATTGATCTGGTGCAGAAACGGTCGACCGAGGATGATGTTGTAGTTGGACATTCCTTCGACGATCGTGAACCTTACCGAGACTCGAGTCTCTCGGCTGAGGTCGAGGGTGAATCTTGATTCACCCATTGTTATGCTCTGCTCCCCGTTGAAGCCCGTGATTACCATAGGAACGACTTCGAGACTAGAATATTTGTGTCCTAGACGCTTGAAGCAATCTGAGAATATGATATCGATAGAGCTTCCTGTATGGATGAGGATGCGATTGACGGTGCTCCCGTCGATGATGAGCTTCAAGACCAGGGGGTCTCGATGGGGAGTATGAACTCCTTGAAGATTGGTATCATTGAAAACGATGGAGGGCCAAGCAAAACCTTTGATGGGCTTCTCGATCCAGGTATCTTCCTTGTTCGCCGCAGAGCGAACGTAGAAGATGCGTCGAATTTGTCGATCAACTTCCTTCCCGGTCAGTGCTTGGTTGTGCAATGACCCATGAATGCCAAAGATGTTGGCATGCAAGGTGATAGGTGATCGATTGGAAGAGAATTGATGGACCCAGCAAGCCTCCTTCCCTTTCGCGGAGGTTCGGCGCTGATCTTGTCCGCTTTTGATGAACTCTTGGAGATGGCCTTCGCGTAGCAAATCGTCGAGATGATATCTCAATCGATAGCATTTGTCAGTAGGATGGCTATGACTGCGATGGAAATCACAGTAAACTGTTTTATCTGCAGTGACCTTGGTATCGGGCTGCAAAGGATTAGGCCTCCGGAGGAACTCTTCATGCTGAATACGGTCGAGGATTTGCTCGATCGGTAGATTCCAATCGATAAAAGTGGTCTTCTTCGGAGGGGATCTGCGCCCGTCATTTCTTGATCTCTTGTGTGCAGGGAGAACTACTGCCTCTGCGTTGTGAGCTTTGGCAGCATACTTCGGGGCTTCCCTTTCGGCGGGTCGCCTCTTCGTCTCTCGCCCCTTTCGAGCAACTTGATCATCTTCGACTTCAATCTCTCTTTGGATCCGATCGAACATTGAACCCAAAGAAGGAGGAGGATTGCGAATGAAGTCGTTGTAGATGTGCAAGTCGAATCAGAGGGCATTCTGGAAGGCTAGCATAATAGCCTCATCGTCCAAATGCCTTCGTGAGAGGGCGGTGTGCTCGTTGCGGAATCTCCTTGTAAAGCTGCGGAGACTCTCGTCAGCACCCATCATCAGCCGGTAGAGGGAGTCGAGTTTCTTCTCTGTCTTCAAGTTAAGCTGATAGTACTGCACGAAATGGTTAGCTTGTACTCCGAACTGGGTGATGGACCCAGCCCGGAGGTTATGGTACCAATCAAGGGAAGGCTCGTCAAGGCCCCCGATGAAGGTGCGGCAGAGCATGTTGTTTTCTTCCTCGTGCGGCGTCAGAGCTTGCTTGAAGGCGAGTATGTGGAGAGTCGGATCTCCCTTGAGATAATTGAATTTGGGGAGAGTGGGAGTCCTCCAAACCCTAGGGAATGCTGATTGGAACAGGTTCTGATGGATAGGTCCAGCATAGGAGTATCCCTCCCTTCGACCATGCCCCCGACCTGGATGCAGGTCAATAGGCAGGATCGCGAGGTCTTGCTCAGACCTTTGAGTGTCAGCCGGTTGGAGTTAGTGATGAAGATCCGTTCCGGCTCCACGTTGAAGTGGGATGGATGGAGAAACTCTACTCTTTGAGGGCGCCCCTTTCATCTGGTGTCTTCTTGATAAGTCGGGCTTTGAAGGTGTCCTCCTGACACAGTTGCGACCGGAAGAGGATTGGGAGGACTCATCGTCGATGCGATCCCAAACACTCTGCTTCCACGGGGCAGCAGAGGGAGTTGGGTCGTGACGAATCCTCTCAAGGGCAGCAATGCCCATTGATCTCCGTGGTTTGGAGTGGATCGATTGTCGTGGTAGATCGACCCTCTCGTTAGTTGAGGAGATAGGAAGATCAATCCAGGCTTCGGAGGCTGCCTTCTTGAGAGCATTCCATTCAGCAGTGAGGGCAGCATTCTGCTTAGTTAGTTGTAGCAGTTGATAGTCGACCGCTGAGATTTGGTAGGTTGACGGAGGGTCTTCAGCAGGAGCAGGGGCAGTCTGCCCAATTGATTGTCGAGGAGGTGGTGCGATCGGTCGATCGACCGATCTTTCGCTGCCTGAGCGAACCCCCAGTTTGGGGACAGCTAGGGGCTATCCAAAATTGAGCCATTAACTCATTAAGCGAGTCTCCGGGTGAGGCTGACGCGTGTTACTTCCCTCTGGTTGACCCTGATGCTTCGTTCTCGCCATTTAGGGAAGGCGGAGGATGTAACCAGATTGTTGATATCCGAACGGTTGTCTGCTCAACCGAAGGGGCGGGGAAGTCTGACTATCTAGATCGATTGTCTGCTCAACCGATCTGATATTTGTTGTGGAGCGGACTTGGCTTCTCGCTCGATCCCACAGACGGCGCCAAACTGTGGGGGAAAAATGTTCGTGCCGATCCGAAGACTCCACCTCACCAGTCAATTGAAGTCGAGTCGAAGATCGTTGTTCGATCTGTTGATTGGAAGGTAGGTCTGAAGGCTGGTGCCTTAGTGTCCTTGAGTTAGTTCTTTAGATATGCAAACAGAGAGAGTGTTGACGCAAGATGTGATTTCGGAGTTCAGCCGAAGCCTACGTCTCCGTGCTATAGGGAACAACCCGAATTCACTATCACTTGGCTCGAAGTAACCCCGACAGGCCGAGTGTTACTAAAGTATCTCCGACCTCTTCAGAGACAAGAAGAAGATCGAGGAGAGTTAGAGAATGGAAGGCTGGAATTCCAGAGCTCTGGTTTTTGAAATCAGATATCAGATGATGGCACTGATCTTCTCTCTGGATTTGGAACTGGATCTGGATCCTTTTTACTTCTGAAGGCTCTGCTATTTATAGGATTTCCTGGAAAGGAATCTGGGGGTAAATGGCGGTTTTTTCTGTTGTATCTGGGGATTCTCCAGGCAGGGCTGGAGGGTCCCGCCGTTGTCTTCGGGGATTCCCCAGGCAGGACCTGTGGGTCCCGCGAAAGTCTCTGTAGGCCCACCAGGCAGGGCCGGTGGGTCCCACAGAAGTTTCTATGGGCCCACCAGGCAGGGCCGGTGGGTCCAGCGAAAGTCTCTATGGGCCCACCGGGCAGAGCCGGTGGATCCTGCGGAAGTCTCTGTGGGCCCACCGGGCAGGGCCGGTGGGTCTATCGAGAGTCTACTTGGGCCCACCGGGCAGGGCCGGTGGGTCCCGCTGTTTGTAGACTTCTTGCCAAAATTTGCACCCACATCGCCTAGAAGCTCGCCCTCAGCTCGCACAAGAGCTCGCAGCCCGCCCGGCAGTCAAAGGAACTCTTGCCAATAGACAACTTAGATGGGTATCTGCGAACCCACTTGGAGTGTGCTCAGGAATTCGCTAGGCCACACCCATTGTTGAAGAGGTCGACCTCCGCATAGTCCGACTCTTGACAATAGTAAGAAGAAGGCGGAACAACGAACACTCACAGCTCACCCAAGAGCCCACAGCCCGCTCGGCGATCAGTGGCACTCTGGCCGAAGAGAAAACTTAGAATGGTATTAAACGAACACCGGTAGTGCGCTCAGGAGCTCGCCAGGCCGCGCCAGTTGTCGAAGAGGTCGTACCTTTGAAGAGCCCGACTCTTGGCAATTTGAAGGAAGGCGGCGGATAAACGGCTCGCACAGAAGCTCGCCGGAAACCCCCCTATTTATCGAAAGAGGTCGCCCGTGTGGGGTTCGACTCTTGATGAATATGGAGAGGGTGGAGCAATCAGGGGCGAGCTCACCCTGATTCCTCCCTAAAAGTCGCCCACAATAAAGGCGACGCAAAGACCGCCAGGTATCAACACCCCACTGAAGCTACGTGGACGATTGCAGTCGATAGAAGCCTGCCAAAGACGGTTTGGAACCTTCCAGACTTGAACTTTTTAGAGACGCTATCTGGCCGAGACAAGACAGGTACTTTCCCCCTCTCCACCGCCCTACGAGCTAGACGACAAAGACTGTTAGAAGCCCATATGACAAAGGCTGTCATAGGCCCATTTGGGCCGGCACGTGAGGTCTGGAAGGTGCCAAAAAAAGCTGCCACTCGTTACGCCCCAATAGGCCGTAGAAGGCTATAAAGGTACACCCCCTGGCTCCAAAGTACAGGTGGGAAACCCTCATCCCTACTACTTCCGTCTACTACAGCTCTCCATTGATCACCTGAGACTGCCTTGAGCGTCGGAGGACCTGCGCTCCTAAGGGAGGCAGCCGTTCTTACGTTTCTATTTGTCTTGAAAAAAGGCCGCACGGACCAGCGAAAAATATCCCCAAACAGGATGTATCCACCTTGACCAACCCCTAACCCCGGTTAAAAAATGACATGTGGCACCCAAATTGAATAGATGATTAGCGTGTTGGGTGGTCGGGAGGACCGTGTTCCCTATTCCCTATATATATATATATATATATATATATATATATATATATATATATATATATATATATATATATATATATATATATATATATATATATATATATATATATATATATATATATATATATATATATATATATATATATATATATATATATATATATATATATATATATATATATATATATATATATATATATATATATATATATATATATATATATATGTTGTCTATGTATGTTGATCATTCTCATAAAAATCAGCACATTCTAAAACCTCTATCAAATTCGCTCTTCCAATCAACGGTTAAAATTGACAGTCGAAACCGTTGATTTGAAGAACGCATTTGATGCACCTAGAGGGTTTAGAATGGGCTGATTTTTTGTGAGGATGATCAACATACCATAGACAACATGTCTACAAAAAATCAACCCATTCTAAAACCTCTAAGTGCCTCAAAGGGTGCTGGGTTATTGCTGGGTCAAAATTTGTTGGGTCAACCGATCCCGACCCTACATATATATCGTATACGGATATGTTTTTTCTAATAATCGGTAATAATATTATATATACTGACGGTAAACTAAATGCTGTTTGTTATAATATTTATTAATTTATTTAATTATTCTTATATTACTGACGGGACATAATATTTCATTGGTATTAATATTTATTACCGACTGAGATATTAAATTGTCTTTGTTTTCTTTCCAGACGCCATCTTTTTCGACGGACGGCGACGAAAATATTGTCCGTCGCCATAAATCTATACCGATGGTTATTAGTGATGACAGAGTTGGTCATGTGAGGCATTAATATAAAATATGAATAATGGCATAGCAGGCCATGCGAGTCAATGTTGTTATCCGGAAAAAATTATTGATGTGAGGTTTGCATCGTGTGCCCGTCGGATAGCTCGCGGGAGACCCTAGGACCCAGCACATGGTGGTAGTTGTGTTGGAAATCAAATCGTTCTAAACTAGCAAATTTAGGATTTAATCAAATTATTAATATTAAAATTGATTAGCAAATGTTATTTTCGCAAACAAGGACAAGGCACAAATTTCTTTTAGAAATTGTTTGCCAAGGCAGAGCGGGTTCTATGGAACCGTCATTCACCTTGCCGAACTTTTCTAAAAGGGAGATACAATCTATCTAAAATATATCTAATTATTTAGATTTCTCTATTAGATGCAAGTCGATTATTTTAGATCTAATGTTAGGACATAAGAAGAGTTAGAAACTCTGGCCTGTGGTCGAAGCGTGCTAGGCACTGTCCCAAGAATCTTATTGCCCCCCTCGTGCGGGTCTCGTGGCAATTGTTCTCGAAGATACGGCGACCCCGGTCAGGCGACCTCCTTCTCGTCGGCACGACTCCAAGAAGGTTTTGCGAACCTCGTAGACTTTCAGGAACCCAGCGACTCAATGACGATCTTCTCGAGGCCGGGAGGTAGCACCGCAGCAAGACTTTGGTCCGAGAGAGGGAGTCTCTTCGGAGCAAAGGGGCAGCACCACAGCAACACGGCACGAGAGAATGGGAGAGAGAGAGGCAGTAAGCAGAGAGGAATTCCGATTTTCGGAGTGTCTTCATCCCATGGCTGCACCGAGCCTTATATAGGCCTCAGGCTGTTAATGGGAGGCTGAAAGAGGGGAGCGGTTAATGGGCTGCGATTAAGCCCATTAACCTCGCACGTTACAGCTCTCGTAACGGCTCGCATGCAAAACGGCTAGTAGCCAAAAAGGAATTTAATAAATGGGGGAGGACTTAATAGCAAAAAGCAAAAAGAGGGCAGGTGCGGACCAGCCCATTTCGGAGGTGCTATCGTGTCCGGGTCCGCGGGCGCACACACACGCGCCGCCCAGCCCATGCCCAAGCCCAAGCCCAAGCCCGGCCCGGCTCGGCTCGGCTCGGCACGGCACACACGCGCGCGCGTGTGTGAGCTAGTGGAGCCCCTCCTCTAGTGTGATGACTAGTGGGGGGAAGTGGGCAAATCCTTATATGTTGGTAGGGGATTTCTCCCCTAACCGATATGGGACTAAAAGTGTGGTTTTAACACACACACACCCAACAATCCCCCACATGTGTTTAAAACTACTAAATATTAAATAATTAAAAAGTTTAAAATGTAAAATAAAAAGACTTTGCTGGATTCCTTATACTACGCAGTAGGTGTAGGTACCTTCCGGTTTGAACCTCCACTTAGTACAGTTGTATACATCCGTGAGGACTTGGTGGACTACGCCTTGAACCAGCCTCATTTATCGGGTTTCTACAAGTAGTACACGTAGTACAGTTTTCGATGGTTCTAAGCGGGTTGCGCTATTAATGGCCTTGCGCAGATATCTTTTCTTGTATGTTTCTAGGGAGCAGCCCTGGTCCCAGAGTTGCGGCCTCACAACGACATACATATAGGTAAGTCCTAATAGGGGTGTGAGCAAGGCGACACCCCGCCTCATGGGTCTTGGACTTATTAAGAGTTTTACACTCATCCTACCCCTTGCTTTTAATAAGCACTGACGTCATAGGGACGGAAGCATTATTCAGTGCTCCTTATTTTCAATCACTACTACAGTTTGTTTCTACCCATTGAACCTCCGTGAGGTTGGGTTCCCACTACGGTGATTTTTCTTATGGGCTTAATCCCATCCCCCTCGACGATTCTAAGACCACTGTTCTAGATAGGCCCTTAGTTAGATGATCCGCCAAATTCTTTTCGGATCTAACAAAGTCTAGGGCAATTATTTGATTTTTCATCTTATATCTGAGAGATCTATGTCTCACTTTCAGATATCGATTTATTTTCACGTCAGCGTTTTCTTGATTACATTTATCAATAGCTGATCGACAATCACAATGGATAGATATAGCCGGTAAAGGCTTTTCTATCAATGGGATCTCATATAGAAGATCTCGAAGCCATTCTGCTTCTGTGCTAGTGGTATCTAGCGCTATCATTTCTGATTCCATGGTACTCCTAGCTATAACAGTCTGTTTGGTGGATTTCCAAGATATGGCTCCACCTCCTAGTAGGAATACATATCCGGTTGTGGACTTAATATCTATTGAATCACTAATCCAGTTAGCATCAGAGTATCCCTCTAATACAGCTGGATATCCACTATAGTGGAGACCGTATGATATGGTTCCCTTAAGATATCTAAAAATTCTTTCTAACGCATTCCAATGGGACAAATTCGGGTTAGACGTATAACGACTAAGTCTATTTACCGCGTAAGCGATATCGGGTCAAGTATAGTTTGCTAGAAAACCTAGCGATCCTATGATTTGAGCATACTCGCTCTGTAGTCTAGGAAGTCCAGTATTCTTTGTCAGATGGGTATTTGGATCATATGGTGTGGATACCGGTTGGCAATCGGGGTCGTAAAATTTCCTAAGGATTTTCTCGACATAGTGGGATTGGGATAACACTAAACCATTGTCCTTCCTAATGATCTTAGTGTTCAAAATAACGTCGGCTTGTCCTAAATCTTTCATGTCAAAGTTTTGGGACAAAAAATGTTTGATATCATTTATGATTTGTATGTTTGAACCGAATATCAGAATATCGTCAACATACAAACATAAGATGACAACATTATTACCATCTACTTTATGGTATACACATTCATCCGTTGTGTTGATATCAAATCCATAGGATAAGATAACTTCATCGAATTTCATGTGCCATTGTTTTGGGGCTTGTTTAAGACCATAGAGGGATCAAATTAACTTACACACCTTTCCTTCTTGTCCAGGTGCAGTAAATCCCTCGGGTTGGTCCATGTAAATTTCCTCATTAAGGTCGCCATTCAAGAAAGCAGTCTTAACATCCATTTGATGTATGACTAGCTTATAGATTGAAGCTAAGGCGATGAGGATCCTAATCGTGGTTATCCTAGCGACAGGTGAGTAGACATCAAAGTAGTCTACCCCTGGTTTTTGGGTAAAGCCCTTGGCTACAAGTCGTGCCTTAAATTTATCTATGGTACCGTCGGGTCTAAGCTTTTTCTTAAACACCCATTTACATCCTATAGTTTTACAACCAGGAGGTAAATTGGTGAGTTCCCAGGTATGGTTTTGAAGTATGGATTGGATTTCGTTATCTATGGCTTCTTTCCAAAAAGATGAGTCTATGGACTTCATTGCATCTGTATAGGTGGAGGGAGAGTTTTCCACCATAAGTGCATAGAAATCATCAAAGACTTTCTCTACACGGGCACGTTTACTCCTCCTAGGTTCGGTTACTGGTTCAGTCTGGTCTTCAGGTTCTAATTGGACTTCGGGTTCGATCTGAGTTACCTGATTAGAACTAGAAGCCTGGTTATTGGGATTAGTATTGATCCTAGTCTTATAAGGGAAGATATTTTCGAAGTATGAAGCATCTCTTGCTTCGATTATGGTGTTATTGGCTATTTCGCTTATTTCAGAGTTAAACACTAAAAATCGATTAGCGTTACTGTCTGAAGCGTAGCCAATAAAGATAGCATCTACAGTCTTAGGTCCTATCGTCTTCCTTTTGTTATCGGGGATTTTTACCTTAGCTAGGCACCCCCACACTTTTAAATATTCTAAGTTTGGTTTTTTATGTTTCCATACTTCGTATGGGGTCAAGTCATTGTGTTTAAAAGGAATACGGTTAAGGATAAAACAAGCCATCATTAGGGCTTCCCCCCATAAGTTCTCTGGCGCTCCAGAGCTTAGTAACATGGAATTGACCATGTTCATTAGGGTTCTATTTTTCCTTTCCGCTACACCGTTGGATTGGGGAGTGTAAGGAGCTGTAACTTCATGGAGTATTCCATAGTCATCACAGTACTCACTTAACTCATTTGAGGTGTACTCCCCTCCTCGGTCTGACCTAAGGATCTTAATGGTTTCGTCTAATTGGTTTTCAACCATAGCTCTGTAAATTTTAAATTTACTGAGTACTTCATCCTTAGTTTTAATAAGGTATAGGTGGCAATATTTTGAAGCGTCATCTATGAACGTTACAAAATATCTATTGCCACCTCTCGAGGTTCTCCCAGAATCACAGACATCGCTGTGAATTAATTCAAGTATATGGGAGTCTCGATCGATGGTTTTAAAAGATTTCTTAGGTTGTTTCGCTTCTACGCATATCTCGCACTTGTCGAGATTCCTAGTATCGGATTTGGGAATGATGTTTAGGGTCATGAGTTTCTTAATAGAATTATAATTTACATGACCTAGCCTTTGGTGCCAAGTGACCGAAGACTCAACATTCAGAATTGTAGACGAAGGATTAAAGACATTTAATTTAAATAAGCCATCACAAAGAAATCCTTTTCCAATAAAATTCATTCCTTTAGTTATTACAACTTTATTGGACTCAAATACAAGCTTATAGCCCTGTTGGACTAATAAGGACCCACTAATTAAGTTCCTCCTAATCTCCGGAACGTGGTGGACTCCGCGCAGGGTTAGGGTCTTCTCCGACGTCAGCTTTTGGTCGATCCGTCCTATCCCTAGCACACAAGCCTCAGCATTGTTCCCCATGCTTACAGCTCCTCCACCTAAGACCTGATAGGTGGAAAACAAAGATTGATCAGAGCAAACATGAATGTTAGCTCCTGTGTCAATCCACCAATCAAATGCTTGAAAGGTCATGTTAACTTCAGGGGTGAAGAGAACAGACCTGAAAGCGGTCCCAGAAGAGCCAGCTCCAGAGGTCACCATGTTGACTTGGGAGCCGGGTGGCGTTGGACCATTTCTTCTTGGATTTGGAGGTGGTGCTGTCTTCTTGTAGAAGCATTGGTTGGCCATGTGATTGGTCCGACCGCAGACGTAGCAGCAACGCACTCCTTCCATCTTTTGGTCCTTGGGATGGTTTGGGTTATGGTTGCTATGGTATGGCTTCTTGGTATATGGCTTAGGCTTAGGGTGGAAGGGTTTCTTCTGGAACTTATGTCTAGGTCTTTGGAATGGCTTAGACGGTTGACCCTCTACGTTGTTGACCTTGGGTTTGGATTCAGAGGATCCCTTTTCCCTGAGACTATGTTGCTCCTCAATTCTAATAGAGTTTAGAACTTGAGTTAGGGTTAGGTCACCTTGGGTATGACTTAGGTGCTTAGAGAACTCAGACCAAGAAGCAGGTAGTTTATCTATAAGACAGGCTATTTGGAAGGTTTCATCAAGAGTGCTATCGTGTCCGGGTCCGCGGGCGCACACACACGCGCCGCCCAGCCCATGCCCAAGCCCAAGCCCAAGCCCGGCCCGGCCCGGCTCGGCCCGGCCCGGCTCGGCACACACGCGCGCGCGTGTGTAAGCTAGTGGAGCCCCTCCTCTAGTGTGATGACTAGTGGGGGGAAGTGGGCAAATCCTTATATGTTGGTAGGGGATTTCTCCCCTAACCGATATGGGACTAAAAGTGTGGTTTTAACACACACACACACCCAACAAGTTGGCCTTGGCACTCGGAAAACGCGAGAGAATTATTCTCATGAATGCATGCGCTGTTAATTTGTAAAGCATTGTAAAATATTGATGCGTGCAGCGCATGGCTGTAAAGGATTGTAAAATGGCAGGCCATGCATCATGTGGGTGCAGCTGTTGTTCCCATTGGCCACCACATGATCACAAGACAAAAACATGCATGCTCTAGTATACAAAGGGGCTCAACCTCAAATTGAATCATATATATCACTACAAGAAATAGGGTCTTTACCGACGGATATTATTATCACCGTCGGTAATAATACACGTTTTACCGACGGTGACAATAATATCCGTCGGTATTATAACTTCAATTTTTTAAATTTTCTTTGCATATTTATACCGACGGTAAACATATTTACCGTCGGTAATATCCTTTATACCGACGGCTACATATAGACCGTCGGCAAAATGTCATCGTCGTGATATTGTACTGACGGAAATTGTATTTCCGTCGGTATAACCAATGTTACCGACAGCCATAATATGTCCGTCGGCAATATACCGACGGTAATTAAATATCCGTCGGTAAAATTGTCCCGACGAAACTCAGTGTAAAAACCGAGCCTCTGGAAAAAAATAGGACGTTGATTTTCGTCATGCTTTTTACCGACAGACGTTAAATTTCCGTCGGTATAACTAATTATACCGACGGAATTTATATGTCGGTCGGCACCATACCGACGGTAATTAAGTTTCCGTCGGTAAAATGTCCCGACGAAACTCAGGGTGCCAAACCGAGCCTCTGGAAAAAATTGAACTTGTGGTTTCGTCGTGGAGTTTTACCGACGGATAGTTATTTACCGTCGGTAAAAAGATTAGTTTTACCGACGGAAGGCAAACTTTCCGTCGGTAAAAACCCTGTTATAAATTAAAAAGACGAGATCCCCTTTGATCTCTTCTGTTTCGATCTCTCCCGGCCGCCCCTCTCTCTCTCTCTCTCTCTCTCTCAATCTCCCCCCCTCCCCGGCCACCCTCCCCCCCTCCCCGGCCTCCCCCCCTCCCCGGCCTCCCTCCCCCCCTCCGGCCGGCCGGCCACCCCTCCCCTCTCGTGCGCACCGGCGAGCTCCGCCTCCTCCTTCTCCTGTGGACTCCGGTGAGCTCCTCTCGTGCGCGCCGGCGAGCTCCTCCTCCTCCTCCTCCCCCCGGTGAGCTCCTCCTCCTTGAATGCAAATGCCCTGGAGTTCATTCATCTTACCCATGCAATGCTGATTTTTTTTTTTTCATATTTCGATCATGAATGAAGTCTTTCATTTAATTAGACATGCTTTCCCATATTTCAAAATACTCCTCTTACTGATTTCAAATATCTATTTTGTTGATTTATTTTTCATAGTTAGAGCAATTCAATAGTCTTCACTTAATGGATTTCTATCCATATCCATTTTGCTGACATTGCTGATTTTCACGGATGGTGGATGCTGCCACAATTTCTATAATGTCATGTTAAAAAAGGTTATGGCTGGTTAAAAATCCTATATATTTTGCTTGAAAACTCGCAGAGTCGACTCTACACTTGGCCGAGTCGACTCGACTCGGCTGAGTTTCGATCCGACTCGATCCAAAACTCGAGTTTTGATCCGACTCGGCTAAGTTTCGATCCGACTCGGCTGAGTTTCGATCCGACTCGGCTGAGTTTCGATCCGACTCAAGTTTTGTCGGGTTTTAGCCGAGTTGTCGAGTCTACTCGACTCATTAAGGTTTCGAGTCGAGTCGAGTTTTCGTGTTTTAATTAAAACATTGAATTTTTATATCCTATCAAAACTGAATTGAATGGGGGAATGGGGGGCAAAATGTAGTTTTTAGACTAGGGTGAGCGTCGGTTTTGTCGGTCGGTTTCGGTATCGGTTTTGTCGGTTATATTTTTTTCGGTTTACGAAAAATCAAAACCGAAACCGAAACCGAAACCGAAATGGTCGGTTTTTGTCGGTTCGGTGTGATATGAGGTATGCTAAAGCCATAAATCTACTCGAGTGACAGAGAGAACCGTCAGACCCCAAGTGTTTACTTGATGAGGCTCCCTGACTTGTTGACTTACTATCGCATAACTTTGGTGCTATGCCTAGCATTCGAACTATCAGCAGTTCAAATGCTGGCCACCAACCCTAGGTTTACTATGTGACTAGTCTACTCATCATAATACACCCATCCATTAGGGATGTGGATGGTCTGTAGAAGTTTTGGTTCGGTGTTCCATACTCGGGAACCGAAACCGAAATTGTGCGGAGCCTTATAACATTGTTTGAAATTATATGTCAGGTGTTGTATAGCCAGATAGACGAAGATGTCTTCGATCGATAAGAGTTGGATGCGTAATTCGAATCGCATGAGCCAAGAGTACAGAGAAGGAGTCAGGAAATTTCTGGATTTTGCATTTGAGCGTCTTGCACCGCTTGATGGAAAAATTGTGTGTCCCTGTATAGACTGCGGAAGGGTGATTAGGAAGGTTCGAGAGGAATGTGAGGTTGATCTGGTAATGCGTGGCATTGACATTACCTATACCCGTTGGTTCTCGCACGGTGAGGAGCTAGATGCAGTCCCCATGGCAGCATACGGTGAAACTTCAAACACAGTGATCGCTGATGATAATATTAATACAGACGATAACGATGACATGCAGGGTATGATACATGATTTGCAAGGTGGAATAGGCACGAAAACACCGTCAGGTGATCAGCCCAATATCGAAGCGGACAAGTTCTACAGATTGCTTAAAGATGCCGAACAACCTCTATACCCGGGGTGTGAGAAGTTTTCAAAACTCTCTTTCACTGTAAAGCTTCTTCATTTGAAGTGCCTCAATGGTTGGAGTAATAAGTCATTTAATATGTTGGTAGAGTTGCTGAAAGAGGCTTTTCCTATGGGTGAGACAGTACCGAAATCATTCTACGAGGCGAAGAAGACAATTAAAGATCTCGGTCTGGGTTATGAGAAAATTGATGCATGCGTGAACGATTGTATGTTGTACCGAAAAGAGTACGAACATGCGCGGTCATGCCACATATGCGGAGCAACGAGATATAAAGAGACGGATGTCGAGTCTAGTACCAGTCGAAGGAAGAAAAATGTATCTGCAAAGGTTCTCCTATACTTCCCGCTCAGGGACAGGCTTCAGAGGTTGTTTATGTCATCGAAGACTGCTGAGCACATGAGGTGGCATGCACGAGAACGTACAGATGACGGGATTATGAGACATCCGGCCGACTCTCTGACGTGGAAAGATTTTGATCATACATATCCTGAATTCGCATGTGAAGTTCGCAACGTCAGGTTAGGGCTTGCTAGCGATGGCTTCAATCCCTTTGGGAATATGAGTGTGTCGTACAGCATTTGGCCAGTTGTCCTAGTTCCATACAATTTGCCTCCCTGGATGTGCTTAAAAAAGCCATACACAATGCTCTCCTTGCTCATTCCCGGACCCAGGTCGCCTGGTAATGATATTGACGTTTACTTGCAGCCGTTGATTGAGGGGTTGAACGAGTTATGGGAAGTTGGGGCCGATACGTATGATGCCTCGTTGCGCCAGAATTTTCAGATGCATGCGGCACTTTTATGGACCATCAACGATTTTCCTGCATATGCCAACTTATCCGGGTGGAGTACTAAAGGAAAATTGGCGTGCCCTACATGCAATAAGGAGACAGATTCATTACGGTTGAAGAACGGAGGTAAGTTCTGTTATATGGGCCATCGAAGATTCCTTGTTGACGGCCATAAGTGGAGGCAGAACAAAAGAGCTTTCAACGGCAAGAAGGAACTTGCAAAGGCCCCGGAGCAGCTTTCGGGGGTAGAAGTCTTGTGCGAATTGGATCAGCTTGATGCCGTGGCACTTGAAAAAGGTAAAAAGAAGAGAACGCATGAAGATTCTACGCGTGAGCATAACTGGAAGAATAAGAGTATTTTCTTTAAACTACCGTACTGGAGCAGCCTACTCTTGCGGCATAACTTGGATGTCATGCATATCGAGAAAAATGTGTGTGACAACATTATAGGAACACTGCTGAATCTCGACGGTAAGACGAAGGATAATCTTAAATCTCGTCTCGATCTTAAGGAGTTGGGCATCCGAAAATCACTTCATCCCCAAGAGATTGGGGATAAGTATGTGTTGCCAGTTGCATGCTATACCATGAGCTCACAGCAAAAGGCAGCCTTATGTGTATTCCTACGGTCTGTGAAAACGCCAGACGGTTATTCTTCGAATATCGCACGATGCGTGCAAGAGAACGGCCGGAAGTTGTCTAGATTAAAGAGCCACGATTGTCATGTTCTTATGCAGCGATTGTTATCTCTTGCTATACGTGGGAATTTAACCGAAGAGGTGTCCGGTCCGTTAATTGAGCTCAGCACTTTTTTCAGACAGTTGTGCTCGAAGGTACTTAGAGTGGACCAACTTGAACAGATGGAGAGGGATATTGCGCTCACATTGTGCAAGTTAGAGATGATATTTCCACCTTCCTTCTTTGATGTCATGGTGCATTTGACCGTTCACTTGGCAAATGAGGCCAAACTCGGCGGCCCAGTTCATTACCGGTGGATGTATTTTATCGAGAGGTAATCGTCTCGTCTCATTCGCACAATGTATTTGATCGTTCTTGATATATTCATCCAAATATTTTTTTCTCAAATTAGGTACTTGCGAACATTGAAATCATATGTTCGTAATAAAAGTCGTCCGGAGGGATCAATTGCTGAAGGATACCTAGCAGAAGAATGTCTAACATTCTGCTCAAGTTACCTACATGGTATAAACACGCGATTCAATCAACTTGAGCGGAACTATGACGGTGGTCCAATAGACTTCGATGGGGGTCTGTCTATATTTGCCGAAATGGGTAGACCTGTAGGAGGAGGCAAAACCCGTCGATTGTCTGTAGATGAGATTCAACAGGCACATATGTATGTGTTGCGCCAATGTGATGAAGTGTGGCCATTCATTGAGTAAGCATTTTACGATTATTTACTCATTCTTTCAGTCCATTCATTAAGTATATGTGCTAATTATAATCTAATTCATAACCGGTAAAACAGGAAGCATAAAGCCATCATTAATAATCGGGGTACTCGAAATGCTCCCCAAATTCATGATCGTGAATTCCCATCGTGGTTCGAGAAACACGTAAGTATTCACATCATTACTGAATTTCATTGACATCCATTACCGAACAATAATTATGTGTTCATATCATGAATGTCGTGTGGTTATTATAGGCACAGGAGCTTCACGACAACCACGATCTGCTGATGAATGAGGATCTCTGGCACTTATCTTGTAGTCCTTTGCAAGACGCAATATCGTACGATGGTTATATCGTGAACGGTTATAGATTTCGAACGAAAGATAGTGAAAAATCACGAAGAACCCAAAATAGTGGGGTTGTCGTCAACGGTGAGCAAGAAGAATTAGAAAATATCGACTTCTACGGCGTCCTCAACGAGATTCTCAAGATTAAATTCCTTGGCCAAAATCGGATCGTATTATTCAAATGCGATTGGTATGATGTTAATAATCGCGGGACTGGTTATAATGTCGACAAATACGGTTTTATCAGCATCAACACTGCCAAGAGATTGAATACCCAATATGAAGATCCATTCATTCTTGCCTCTCAAGCGCAACAGATATTTTATGCACCGGATAATACCTCTTCAGGTTGGCAAATTGTAGTTAGGTCACCACCCAGAGATTTTTATGATATGGGAGACAAGGATGCGGGGGTCGTCGATGATGATTTGGATGCATACCAGAATGATGAGATAATCATTGTCGACGCAGTGCACGACGAAAATGAAGATGTCGACAATATAAACTGGACAGCGAATGCAGATCAAATAATAGAAGAGGGAAGCGATGAGAGTGACAGAGATGAGACAGAAAATGACTAGACCGTATATAAATCAAATTGTTTCATATTTAAATCAAATTGTTTCATATATAATTAAATCATATTGTTTCATATGTATATCATATTATTTCATATGCAAATCATACCGTTTCACCGATTCATATGTAAATCATACCGTTTCATATGTAAATCATACCGTTTCACCGATTTACGATCCGATCGATTCACCGATTTAGAGTCTAAGAGTTGGAAAATCATAAGTTAGCGTGTTTCGGATATGAAATAGGTTTGGATTCGATCCGATCGTCATCGGATCGGCATCCGATAATTCGAACTTGGAATTATTCCGTATTTCGGACTTGCGAGCGGGTTCTAATTGGATATTTGACCAATTTACGCTCCGATTCACCGATTTAGAGTCTAAGTGTTGGAAAATCATAACTTAGCGTGTTTCGGATATGAAATAGGTTTGGATTCGATCGGATCGTCATCGGATCGGCATCCGATAATTCGAACTTGGAATTATTCCGTATTTCGGACTTGCGAGCGGGTTCTAATTGGATATTTGACCAATTTACGCTCCGATTCACCGATTTAGAGTCTAAGTGTTGGAAAATCATAAGTTAGCGTGTTTCGGATATGAAATAGGTTTGGATTCGATCCGATCGTCATCGGATCCGCATCCGATAATTCGAAGTTGGAATTATTCCGTATTTCGGACTTGCGAGCGGGTTCTAATTGGATATTTGACCAATTTACGATTCGATTCACCGATTTAGAGTCTAAGTGTTGGAAAATCATAAGTTAGCGTGTTTCGGATATGAAATAGCTAGGTTTGGATTCGATCGGATCGTCATCGGATCGGCATCCGATAATTCGAACTTGGAATTATTCCGTATTTCGGACTTGCGAGCGGGTTCTAATTGGATATTTGACCAATTTACGCTCCGATTCACCGATTTAGAGTCTAAGTGTTGGAAAATCATAACTTAGCGTGTTTCGGATATAAAATAGGTTTGGATTCGATCCGATCGTCATCAGATCGGCATCCGATAATTCGAAGTTGGAATTATTCTGTATTTCGAACTTGCGAGCGGGTTCTAATTGGATATTTGACCAATTTACGCTCCGGTTCACCGATTTAGAGTCTAAGTGTTGGATAATCATAACTTAGCGTGTTTCGGATATGAAATAGGTTTGGATTCGATCCGATCGTCATCGGATCGGCATCCGATAATTCGAACTTGGAATTATATTCCGTATTTCGGACTTGCGAGCGGGTTCTAATTGGATATTTGACCAATTTACGATCCGATTAACCGATTTAGAGTCTAACTGTTTCATATTGTTTCATATTGTTTCATATTGTTTCATATGTAAATCATACTGTTCCATATGTAAATCAAACTGTTTCATATTGTTTCATATGTAAATCTTACTGTTTCATATGTAAATTAAATTGTTTCAGATGGCATCACGGTCATATGTTCGTAGAGGCAGAGGCAGGGGTGGGGTAGCTCGGAGCGCTCCGGCTGCCACCCCAGGGTCCGAGGCTGAGCCGTCCGGATCTGGTAGTGCTGTTCCTCTCTCCACACCAGCTCCTGCTGTGGTCGCAGCCTCTGGAGCTTCGAGCAGTGCTCAGCACTCGGCTACAGCATCTACGCCCACAGGTAATGTTTAGATCTAAAGTTTTATACATGTTGTAAATACTTCTTCAGTACTGATGTATATTTTATTTGCAGGGTCGACCAGGCACGTAGGTGACCGGGGCGTGACGACGGCCCGGCGCTTGTCGGCCTTACGCGAGCCGCTGTCCCTACAGTGGAGCGGCGGGACCTTTGTGGGCGAGCACGCTTCTGACGCCGCCACGTGGGTCGGCATGATAGTACGGGAGGAGAGGAATGCCCCGATTGTGGGGTTAAGGGGGTGGAAGAACATTGATGCATCCTATAAGGAGAGGATGTATCAGCAGTTTTTGGTACGTTAGTTTCATTAAAGCATTTTAGAATAATATCGTACTTCTTGATAATTTGATTTGATAAAATGACTTGTTTCTAAATTGATTTTACAGGAGAAATTTAAATGGGAGAACATGGAAACTGACACCCATCGGGAGGACTTGTGGAAGACGATGGGTGAGCGGTACAGGGATTACCGTCACGAGCTCTACAAGCTCTACGGTTACTTGGTCGGCCAGCCGGCTGAGGAGGTACAGGCTGCGGCCGGGACGAGAGATGCGCCACCGCTACACATTCTACAGTTTTTGGTCGCTCACTGGGCCACCCCTAGCTTTCAGGTATAATTATAATTTTGTTGATTCGTACTTGTTTTAATGTTATACTAAAAATTTGTATTGATGTTTCAAAATTTAATCGATTGCACAGAATAAATCTGCTATAGGCAAGCAGAATAGAAGTGCCTCGACGACACCTGCTCCAGTGAAGGGGAGGACCTCCATGCCCCAGCTTGCCCAGCAGCTGGTAAATGATACAAACATTGTTATTATTTAAAACTCTATACATATTATATTAACTCATCTATTTATTTTATATGTCCAACAGACACAGTCCTTGGGCCACGAGCCTAATAGGATTGACCTTTTTGAGGCCTCTAGGAGGCGGCGTATCGATGGGGCATTTCTGGACGACAGGGTTGCCTCGCAAGTGGTAAGTAATTAAATTACTGTTAATATATTCTTATACATATGCCATAAAATATCATTGAATATCATTGGTTGTTTTTATATAGGAGATGATGCGACTTCTGGTGACCCCGTCGGGCGAGGCCGGCTCCTCCACCAGCTCAGTATCTGTCGACTCAGCGATGGATACTGTGCTGAGACCTGCCACGCACGGCCGTGTCCTCTGTACGGGCCTTGGAGTCACGACCTCCTCCTACTTTGGACGAGAGGGTATGCGCTCGAGGGCACGGGACACCCAGACCGGTGCTATCACTCAGCTGCAGTCTGCGCTAGACGCGAAGCGAGAGCAGAGACAGGCCCTCGAGCAGAGGATTGAGGCGGAGCGAGAGCAGAGGCAGGCCCTCGAGCAGAGGGTTGAGGCGGAGAAGAAGGCCCTCGATGAGGAAAGAGAAGCTCGCAGGGAACTAGAGCGTCGGCTTAATGACTTCATAAGCCGGTCTAGCGGTGGCTCATGATCAGGTACTTACTAATCTTTATAATATTAGTAAAAAATATGAATCATACTAATTTGAGTTTAGATCATATTATCACACTTATGATTTTCCAACACTTAGATTCTAAATCGGTGAATCGAAGCGTAAATTCTTCAAATATCCAATTAGAACCCGCTCACAAGTCCGAAATACGGAATAATTCCAAGTTCGAATTATCGGATGCCGATCCGATACGGATCGGATCGAATCCAAACCTATTTCATATCCGAAACACGCTAAGTTATGATTTTCCAACACTTAGATTCTAAATCGGTGAATCGGAGCGTAAATTCTTCAAATATCCAATTAGAACTCGCTTGCAAGTCCGAAATACGGAATAATTCCAAGTTCGAATTATCGGATGCCGATCCGATGACGATCGGATCGAATCCAAACCTATTTCATATCCGAAACACGCTAAGTTATGATTTTCCAACACTTAGACTCTAAATCGGTGAAGCGGAGCGTAAATTGGTCAAATATCCAATTAGAACCCGCTCGCAAGTCCGAAATACGGAATATTTCTAAGTTCGAATTATCGGATGCCGATCCGATGATGATCGGATCGAATCCAAACCTATTTCATATCCGAAACACGCTAACTTATGATTTTCCAACACTTAGACTCTAAATCGGTGAATCGGAGTGTAAATTGGTCAAATATCCAATTAGAACTCGCTCGCAAGTCCGAAATACAGAATAAATCCAAGTTCGAATTATCGGATGCCGATCCGATGACGATTCGATCGATCCAAACCTATTTCATATCCGAAACACGCTAACTTATGATTTTCCAACACTTAGACTCTAAATCGGTGAATCGGAGCGTAAATTGGTCAAATATCCAATTAGAATTTGCTCGCAAGTCCAAAATACGGAATAATTCCAAGTTCGAATTATCGGATGCCGATCCGATGACGATCGGATCGAATCCAAACCTAGCTATTTCATATCCGAAACACGCTAACTTATGATTTTCCAACACTTAGACTCTAAATCGGTGAATCGAATCGTAAATTGGTCAAATATCCAATTAGAACCCGCTCGCAAGTCCGAAATACGGAATAATTCCAACTTCGAATTATCGGATACGGATCCGATGACGATCCGATCGAATCCAAACCTATTTCATATCCGAAACACGCTAACTTATGATTTTCCAACACTTAGACTCTAAATCGGTGAATCGGAGCGTAAATTGGTCAAATATCCAATTAGAACTCGCTCGCAAGTCCGAAATACGGAATAATTCCAACTTCGAATTATCGAATGCCGATCCGATGACGATCCGATCGAATCCAAACCTATTTCATATCCGAAACACGCTAACTTATGATTGTCCAACACTTAGACTCTAAATCGGTGAATCGGAGCGTAAATTGGTCAAATATCCAATTAGAAACCGCTCACAAGTCCGAAATACGAAATAATTCCAAGTTGGAATTATCGGATGTCGATCCGTTGACGATCCGATCGAATCCAAACCTATTTCATATCCGAAACAGGCTAAGTTATGATTTTCCAACACTTAGACTCTAAATCGGTGAATCGGAGCGTAAATTGGTCAAATATCCAATTAGAACCCGCTCGCAAGTCCGAAATATGGAATAATTCCAAGTTCGAATTATTGGATGCCGATCCGATGACGATCGGCTCGAATCCAAACCTATTTCATATCTGAAACACGCTAACTTATGATTTTCCAACACTTAGACTCTAAATCGGTGAATCGGAGCGTAAATTGGTCAAATATCCAATTAGAACTCGCTCGCAAGTCCGAAATACGGAATAATTCCAAGTTCGAATTATCGGATGCCGATCCGATGACGATCCGATCGATCCAAACCTATTTCATATCCGAAACACGCTAACTTATAATTTTCCAACACTTAGACTCTAAATTGGTGAAGCGGAGCGTAAATTGGTCAAATATCCAATTAGAACCCGCTCGCAAGTCCGAAATACGGAATAATTCCAAGTTCGAATTATCGGATGCCAATCCGATGACGATCGGATCGAATCCAAACCTATTTCATATCCGAAACACGCTAAGTTATGATTTTCCAACACTTAGACTCTAAATTGGTGAAGCGGAGCGTAAATTGGTCAAATATCCAATTAGAACCTGCTCGCAAGTCCAAAATACGGAATAATTCCAAGTTCGAATTATCGGATGCCGATCCGATGACGATCCGATCGAATCCAAACCTATTTCATATCCGAAACACGCTAAGTTATGATTTTCCAACACTTAGACTCTAAATCGGTGAAGCGGAGCGTAAATTAGTCAAATATCCAATTAGAACCCGCTCGCAAGTCCGAAATACGAAATAATTCCAAGTTCGAATTATCGGATGCCGATCCGATGACGATCGGATCGAATCCAAACCTATTTCATATCCGAAACACGCTAACTTATGATTTTCCAACACTTAGACTCTAAATCGGTGAATCGGAACGTAAATTAGTCAAATATCCAATTAGAACCCGCTCGCAAGTCCGAAATACGGAATAATTCCAACTTCGAATTATCGGATGCCGATCCGATGACGATCGGATCGAATCCAAACCTATTTCATATCCGAAACACGCTAACTTATGATTTTCCAACACTTAGACTCTAAATCGGTGAATCGGAGTGTAACGCCCCGATATTTTACGGATTAATTCAACCCGTATAATACTGGGGTGTTAGGAATAAAAACTTGATATAACTAAATTCCATCAAATATGGAAATTACTGAGCCACTCTATTAAAACATCATTGTTTCATACAATTTATCGAAATCGAAAGCCTAAAGCTAAGACTTTCCACATTAATACATCATAATCCAGCTCCGTCATTGTCATAGAAAGGTGTGTAGAGTGGGTCTTCAACTCCTTCTGGGTCGACCCCCGATCGCTCCTCATCCTCTTCGGGTACTGCAGGGTTTTGTCTCTGTAGGATGCACATCATCTGTAGGGGGGTGAGTTCTATCCATTGACTCACCAATGACTCAGTTTTGCTCATGCTAAATAATATGTATTGAAAGCAGTAAACATGACTACGAAAAGTAAATAATTAAAACATTAATCACCCGATTCCCTTTTTGGCTCTTCCGGCCAGGGTAGGAATCTCAATCCTTACCCGGGTACTTTTAGTCCGCAACAAGGCTAGCCCCACACCTAGGATTATCTTTTTGGCCCGCAGCCAGGGACAGCCCCACACCCAGGATTTATCTTTTTGGCCCGCAGCCAGGGACAGCCCCACACCCAGGATTTATCTTTTTGGCCCGCAGCCAGGGACAGCCCCACACCCAGGATTTATCTTTTAGGCTCGCAAGCCAGGGACAGCCCCACACCCAGGTACTTTTTGGCCTTCCGCCAGGGCAAGCCCCACACCCACACAAGTGATTACGTATTTCAAAATTTACCGTTCCATATCAAATTACCGACATTCTATAGCATAAAATTAGCATGAATAAACTGAGTTTAAATCCCCTACCTGAACCGTGGCAAACTCTTACTCCTGATAAGGAAGCTTTAGTACGCTCAAAACCTGAAAATATGTTACTAATAATTGGTTAGGTTTTATCCTATTTTTCCAGGATTTTTCCAATATTTTTCGATGCGAACTAATAGGTTTTCTTCTTTAGGGGCATTTTGGTCAATTCCAAAATATTTTAAATTTATATTCATTTTGTAGAGCTTTTTTATTAGGAATCCGTGGCCGCAGACGGAATTCGATTCCGAGTTAGAATGAAGAGGTTATGACCATTTTACCCTAGGGGTAAAATGGTAAATATACTTTTTAATTGTCGGTTGTGGAATTTTATAATCTAAGTAAGTGTATTTTGTCATTACGAATCCAACGCCACTGACGGAACTCAATTCCGAGTCCGTATGGGTAAGATAGGGTCAATATAGTTTACATAGATAATCTATATATTTAATTATAGGTGTTTTATAAATATAAAAGGTAAATGGATCTATTGGTTAGCCTAAAGGGTTTTAGAATAGGTTAAGAAGAGGTTGTGGGTTCTAAATCTTGTATTGCCTTTTTGCATCAGCAATTTATTAAAAATCCGAACGGGTTAACGGGTTTAAATTACGTACCCGACCCAACAGTGGTGGCGGTGGTGGCCGACGGTGGCAGGCGGCGGCCGGCGGCGGCCGACGGCGGCGGTGGTCGGCGGCAGCCGGCGGTGGTGACCGGCGGCGACTGATGGCGACCGGCGGCGGCGGGCGGCGGGCGGCGGCGGTGGTGGCCGGCGGCGGCGGCGGGCGGCGGCCGACGGCGGCGGTGGTCGGCGGCCGGCAGGCGGCGGCGACGGCGGAGGGTGTCAGCGGTGGGTGGTGGGGCCCGCTTGTCGCGAGGACTGCTGTGAAAAAGTTTGTGGGTAGGGGGGTTTATATAGGCCCCCCGGGAATACGAAGAGTCCCGGGGGCTTTATTGCAAATCTGCCGTTTCGTATTCTGGCCGTCCGATTTGGAAACGAACGGCCACAGATGACGTTTGGTATGCCCAGTGTCGTTTTGTATTCTAGCCGTTCGATTGTGATCGAACGGTCAGATGACGATTGGTATTCCATGTGTCTTTTCGTATTCTGGCCGTTCGCTTGTCGCGAGGACTGCTGTGAAAAAGTTTGTGGGTGGGGGGGTTTATATAGGCCCCCCGGGAATACGAAGAGTCCCGGGGGCTTTATTGCAAATCTACCATTTCGTATTCTGGCCGTCCGATTTGGAAACGAACGGCCACAGATGACGTTTGGTATGCCCAGTGTCGTTTTGTATTCTGGCTGTTCGATTGTGATCGAACGGTCAGATGACGATTGGTATTCCATGTGTCTTTTCGTATTCTGGCCGTTCGATTGTGATCGAACGGTCAGATGACGCTTGGTATTCCTAGTTATAGAATAATAATTAGTTTTACTATAATTAAACAGAAAAGACTTAAGGGATTTTTGGTTAGAGGAAACTGGTTTAAAATTTTATTAAATGGGTCTCGGGTTCGAATCTTTCTATTGGCTATTTAAGTTTACACATATATAAGTTTTTTATTTTTAATTTTTTAATGCTTTAAATGAGTTCAAAACGGAAAAGTTTATATATGGTTTTTAATCGTTTCGACGAGACGGACGCAATGGCGCCGTTCGATTTTTATTTTGAATTTTTTTTTTTTTTTTTTCATAAATTCTTATTATATAGTTTTAAATTATATTAAATCATTAATATTAATTTTTTTTTTTGGGGATGTTACACGGAGCGTAAATTGGTCAAATATCAAATTTGAACCCGCTCGCAAGTCCGAAATACGGAATAATTCCAAGTTCGAATTATCGGATGCCGATCAAATGACGATCGGATCGAATCCAAACCAATTTCATATCCGAAACACGCTAACTTATGATTTTCCAACACTTAGACTCTAAATCGGTGAATCGGAGCGTAAATTGGTCAAATATCAAATTAGAACCCGCTCGCAAGTCCGAAATACGGAATAATTCCAAGTTCGAATTATCGGATGCCGATCCGATGATGATCCGATCGAATCCAAACCTATTTCATATCCGAAACACGCTAACTTATGATTTTCCAACACTTAGACTCTAAATCGGTGAATCGGAACGTAAATTGGTCAAATATCCAATTAGAACCCGCTCGCAAGTCCGAAATACGGAATAATTCCAAGTTCGAATTATCGGATGCCGATCCGATGACGATCGGATCGAATCCAAACCTATTTCATATCCGAAACACGCTAACTTATGATTTTCCAACACTTAGACTCTAAATCGGTGAATCGGAGCGTAAATTGGTCAAATATCCAATTAGAACCCGCTCGCAAGTCCGAAATACGGAATAATTCCAACTTCGAATTACCGGATGCCGATCCGATGACGATCGGATCGAATCCAAACCTATTTCATATCCGAAACACGCTAACTTATGATTTTCCAACACTTAGACTCTAAATCGGTGAATCGGAGCGTAAATGGGTCAAATATCAAATTAGAACCCGCTCGCAAGTCCGAAATACGGAATAATTCCAAGTTCGAATTATCGGATGCCGATCCGATGATGATCCGATCGAATCCAAACCTATTTCATATCCGAAACACGCTAACTTATGATTTTCCAACACTTAGACTCTAAATCGGTGAATCGGAACGTAAATTGGTCAAATATCCAATTAGAACCGGCTCGCAAGTCCGAAATACGGAATAATTCCAAGTTCGAATTATCGGATGTCGATCCGATGACGATCGGATCGAATCCAAACCTATTTCATATCCGAAACACGCTAACTTATGATTTTCCAACACTTAGACTCTAAATTGGTGAATCGGAGCATAAATTGGTCAAATATCCAATTAGAACCCGCTCGCAAGTCCGAAATACAGAATAATTCCAACTTCGAATTACCGGATGCCGATCCGATGACGATCGGATCGAATCCAAACCTATTTCATATCCGAAACACGCTAACTTATGATTTTCCAACACTTAGACTCTCAATCGGTGAATCGGAGCGTAAATTGGTCAAATATCAAATTAGAACCCGCTCGCAAGTCCGAAATACGGAATAATTCCAAGTTCGAATTATCGAATGCCGATCCGATGATGATCCGATCGAATCCAAACCTATTTCATATCCGAAACACGCTAACTTATGATTTTCCAACACTTAGACTCTAAATCGGTGAATCGGAGCGTAAATTGGTCAAATATCCAATTAGAACCCGCTCGCAAGTCCGAAATACGGAATAATTCCAAGTTCGAATTATCGGATGCCGATCCGATGATGATCCGATCGAATCCAAACCTTTTTCATATCCGAAACACGCTAACTTATGATTTTCCAACACTTAGACTCTAAATCGGTGAATCGGAACGTAAATTGGTCAAATATCCAATTAGAACCCGCTCGCAAGTCCGAAATACGGAATAATTCCAACTTCGAATTATCGGATGCCGATCCGATGACGATCGGATCGAATCCAAACCTATTTCATATCCGAAACACGCTAACTTATGATTTTCCAACACTTAGACTCTAAATCGGTGAATCGGAGCGTAAATTGGTCAAATATCAAATTTGAACCCGCTCGCAAGTCCGAAATACGGAATAATTCCAAGTTCGAATTATCGGATGCCGATCCGATGACGATCGGATCGAATCCAAACCTATTTCATATCCGAAACATGCTAACTTATGATTTTCCAACACTTAGACTCTAAATCGGTGAATCGGAGCGTAAATTGGTGAAATATCAAATTAGAACCCGCTCGCAAGTCCGAAATACGGAATAAATCCAAGTTCGAATTATCGGATGCCGATCCGATGATGATCCGATCGAATCCAAACCTATTTCATATCCGAAACACGCTAACTTATGATTTTCCAACACTTAGACTCTAAATCGGTGAATCGGAACGTAAATTGGTCAAATATCCAATTAGAACCCGCTCGCAAGTCCGAAATACGGAATAATTCCAAGTTCGAATTATCGGATGCTGATCCGATGATGATCGGATCGAATCCAAACCTATTTCATATCCGAAACACGCTAACTTATGATTTTCCAACACTTAGACTCTAAATCGGTGTATCGGAGCGTAAATTGGTCAAATATCCAATTAGAACCCGCTCACAAGTCCGAAATACGGAATAATTCCAACTTCGAATTACCGGATGCCGATCCGATGATGATCGGATCGAATCCAAACCTATTTCATATCCGAAACACGCTAACTTATGATTTTCCAACACTTAGACTCTAAATCGATGAATCGGAGCGTAAATTGGTCAAATATCAAATTAGAACCCGCTCGCAAGTCCGATATACGGAATAATTCCAAGTTCGAATTATCGGATGCCGATCCGATGATGATCCGATCGAATCCAAACCTATTTCATATCCGAAACACGCTAACTTATGATTTTCCAACACTTAGACTCTAAATCGGTGAATCGGAGCGTAAATTGGTCAAATATCCAATTAGAACCCGCTCGCAAGTCCGAAATACGGAATAATTCCAAGTTCGAATTATCGGATGCCGATCCGATGATGATCCGATCGAATCCAAACCTATTTCATATCCGAAACACGCTAACTTATGATTTTCCAACACTTAGACTCTAAATCGGTGAATCGGAACGTAAATTGGTCAAATATCCAATTAGAACCCGCTTGCAAGTCCGAAATACGGAATAATTCTAACTTCGAATTACCGGATGCCGATCCGATGACGATCGGATCGAATCCAAACCTATTTCATATACGAAACACGCTAACTTATGATTTTCCAACACTTAGACTCTAAATCGGTGAATCGGAGCGTAAATTGGTCAAATATCCAATTAGAACCCGCTCGCAAGTCCGAAATACGGAATAATTCCAAGTTCGAATTATCGGATGCCGATCCGATGACGATCGGATCGAATCCAAACCTATTTCATATCCGAAACACGCTAACTTATGATTTTCCAATACTTAGACTCTAAATCGGTGAATCGGAGCGTAAATTGGTCAAATATCAAATTAGAACCCGCTCGCAAGTCCGAAATACGGAATAATTCCAAGTTCAAATTATCGGATGCCGATCCGATGATGATCCGATCGAATCCAAACCTATTTCATATCCGAAACACGCTAACTTATGATTTTCCAACACTTAGACTCTAAATCGGTGAATCGGAGCGTAAATTGGTCAAATATCAAATTAGAACCCGCTCGCAAGTCCGAAATACGGAATAATTCCAAGTTTGAATTATCGGATGCCGATCCGATGATAATCCGATCGAATCCAAACCTATTTCATATCCGAAACACGCTAACTTATGATTTTCCAACACTTAGACTCTAAATCGGTGAATCGGAACGTAAATTGGTCAAATATCCAATTAGAACCCGCTCGCAAGTCCGAAATACGGAATAATTCCAAGTTCGAATTATCGGATGCCGATCTGATGACGATCGGATCGAATCCAAACCTATTTCATATCCGAAACACGCTAACTTATGATTTTCCAACACTTAGACTCTAAATCGGTGAATCGGAGCGTAAATTGATCAAATATCCAATTAGAACCCGCTCGCAAGTCCGAAATACGGAATAAATCCAACTTCGAATTATCGGATGCCGATCCGATGACGATCGGATCGAATCCAAACCTATTTCATATCCGAAACACGCTAACTTATGATTTTCCAACACTTAGACTCTAAATCGGTGAATCGGAGCGTAAATTGGTCAAATATCCAATTAGAACCCGCTCGCAAGTCCGAAATACGGAATAATTCCAAGTTCGAATTATCGAATACCGATCCGATGACGATCCGATCGAATCCAAACCTAGCTATTTCATATCCGAAACACGCTAAGTTATGATTTTTCAACACTTAGACTCTAAATCGGTGAATCGGAGCGTAAATTGGTCAAATATCCAATTAGAACCCGCTCGCAAGTCCGAAATACGGAATAATTCCAAGTTCGAATTATCGGATGTCGATAATTCTACGATCGGATCGAATCCAAACCTATTTCAAAACCGAAACACGCTAACTTATCATTTTTTAACGCTTAGACTCAGTTATAGATATAAACCATTTTTTTAACAAATACATGTTAATTGCAGGAGCAGGGCGGCGTCAGGGGATCGATGAGAGCACCAGCGTTGGTGGTGGGCGGGCGTGGTTGAGATAGGGCGGCGTCAGGGGATCGATGAGAGCACCGGCGTTGGTGGCGGGCGGGGGTGGTTGAGATAGGACATGTATCATCTCTCAGTTCTGGATTGTGTAAATATTATTTTGTAATATATGGTTATTTTTTGTTATTATCTATAATTGTCGGCCGGGAACTGTGGTAATATTTGATAATTTGCTGTAATTTTTTATCAATTTAGGTAAAATTTTAAAATTTGCGGTAATATTTAATAAATTATGGTAATATTTGATAAATTGTGGTATTGAATCACAGGAATTAATTAACATTATTTAGGTAAATTTATTAAAAAAAAAACATACTTATTACCGACGAAAATTAATTATTCCGTCGGTAATAATATTTTTATTTTTTTTAAATTATTAATAATGTGCCGACGGCATATAATATCCGTCGGTAATATATATATTATTACCGACGGGTAATATATATATGCGTCGGTAATAGATATAGTATTACCGACGGTTATATAAATTTTGTCGGTAATATATATATTATTACCGACGGGTAATATATATGTGTCGGTAATATATATAGTATTACCGACAGGATAGACTATACCCGTCGGTAAAATGGTTATATATTACCGACGTATTATTATGTTTCGTCGGTAATACTATATTATATTAGTTTTTAATTGATTAAATATTACCGACGGCTTTAATATTACCGTCGGTATTAATTATTATTACCGACGGTAATAATTAGTCCGTCGTATTGTTTTTCCCGACGCCTTCTTTCCCGACAGCCAGCGACGGAAATATCTTCCGTCGCTATAGAACATTACCGACGGAATTTTAATATTACCGACGGATATTGTCCGTCGGTAATAACTGTTTTTTTTGTAGTGTATCTATCAGTGATCAGTAGTAGCTAGTAGAGTTGATAATGGCCGAGACCGTGGCTGTGCTGCTAGCATTTTACAATTCGCTAGTGGGTTTCAGCCATCAGTTGCATGCTGACAAACTCGGAAAACCTTCGGGCTGAATAGCATTTCCGTGCAACAAAACCAAGGACCCCAACGCTCATCGTGTGCTGATAGGGTCTGCCCAGCATTAAAATTCTCCCCTTCCAATGTTAGGTATTAATATAATATAAAATCATCAATGATGACGTACACAACAGGCTATGTGGGTCTGTCAATTGTACTCTCCCGGTAAAGTATTTGGCTCGCTCGCCCGCCCGCCCGCCTGCTCGCCCGCCGGACTAAGCGCGAGAGACTTTAGGGCAAACACATTGTACGAGGCACGCAGCGTGGTGCTGATAGGGTCATCCCGGCATCAAAAATAAAAACTATCAAAATATTAATGCGTGCAGCGCGTGATCGTAAAAAATTATAAAATGCTAGCAGCATGCCATGCATCATGTGGGTGCAGTTGTTGTTCCCATTGACCACCGCATGATCACAAGACAACTCTACTATATAAAGGGGCTCAACCTCAACGCTATAGCTAGAGCTAATCCGATCAATCATCAAACCAAACCATATATCAATCAGCAGTATCAAGTAGAGTGATAATGGCCGAGAAAGCGGTGGCCATGCTCTGCATCTTGCTGCTGGGATTCTGCTTGGCCGACTACTCCTCCGCTCAGGGAGGAGCACTGGTGGAGGACACCAACGGGCACAAGTCTTTCGACACCACCCCCTTGTCCTCCGCCTCCGATGATGATGTTGTGCTGGGTAATAAGTTGGTGGTCACCATCGTCGTCATGCTCATAAACGGAGATGGTGAGGACCCCGCACAAATTTATGGAGAGATCACCGCTCGCATTGGTGACTCTCCGCATGAGATTTCCCTCTTCAAGATGCCCTCGAGTGATGGCGATTACTTCAGCGTCAGGCCTGGAGGACGCATTAAGTTGGCGAATTCGGTGTTAGGCATGACATTGGACTCCAATCTCACAATTCGGGCCGATTTGTGGGACTACGATCGTTTGTCTCACAATGATGAGATTGCTAAGGGCAGTGCACATTTCCAACCTAAAAGCTCCGGTAGTTCCACCCTTAATATTAAAGGCAGGTACGGTGAGATCAAAGTGAAAATCTTTTGGCATCCAATACGAGTTGTCGACGATTCAAAGATCAGTGAGACTACTGCTGATCAGTAGTGTACGTTAATTATGAGACTGAGATCTCTCCTTCTGTTTCTCTTTCTATGCGTCACTACTCTTTTAGAGGATTGGGAAGAAGCTAGCTACGTACCATCTTCCTTCTCATCTTTTGAAGTAGTTGGATAATAAATTTATGTACTGATCAGTGTGATCATGGTCTATCCGTTTGTAAGCGTCACTCTTTTGGGAGATTGATCGAGAAGATCGAAGTTGCCATCTTCCTTCTCAATGCATTTTTTGAAGGAGGTAATATATATAATAATCAATCTTGTACGTTGTGTTTAATGATCTAGCTTCACATATATGCACTTTTCTTTTTACTTAATTTCGTACTTTGTTTGGTCGGCGGGGGTGGTGGCCGGCGGCCGTTGGTGTTGCCATCCCTCTAGGTTCATCCCATGGCCCATAGTCCCACCAATCAGGATATGCCACCTAGGCAAACTGCAAGGTGATCATGTGCCGCGACAGGTGGTTGTCATGTGGCGTATGGAGAGATCTAGTTGTGAGATGGGGGTTTCTCAACTGTGGGGGTGCCACGTTAGGAGACCCGGGTTTACATTATAGTATAGATCTGGCACTTGGCTTGCAGGAGAACTTGAATAAATTGAAATGCCCAGAAGTGTATAAAATAACTCAAATTCTTCGCATGTTTTTTTCCTTGCAAGGAGTTGTATATATATGATTTTCTCCATTATATAATTGTTATCCCACCGAATAGAAAAATCCATCTATATAACATGCATGCTAGCTTACTACAATAAAAAGGCATGGGATAGATCTAGTCATCCATCAAGATATGAAGAAAGAGATGAAAGATGTATACCTCTCAAAGAAAAAAAGAGAAGGGATATATAATTCAAACGGAGCACTCTCTCCCGTGGGTGAATACGACTTTCGCATAAATTCTATTAAAAACCTACTATAAAGATATTAAAAACCAACTATGAAGATTATAAATAACTAGTTAATGGTCATTTAATGTTAGTTATTATTATTTTTTTAAGATTAATGAATACCCTCTTTTGTTATTTATCAAGTGAATCACATCCCGAACACAGCCGAAGGCACCGTATGATTGCCAATAGGGACGTCACCACCGAAGGCAAGCAACACGGACATTTACTAGTCAATCTATATAACAAGAACCCGACCCCATCTATATAAGTCAAACGGATTCGAGCCGGACCTATACAATCCCGAGCCAAGGCCATTTTAGTTTCAAGCTCAAAATATACGCCCAATCCCACATATATTGTTTGGGCTATTGACCCAAACCCATTCCAAAAGTGTCAATCGGGCCCGGTCAAGATTCGGGCCCATCACCCGCCCAAGTTGGCGGTTGCACCTTTTGCATGTCATACAAAGGAGTGGTCATGAGGTGCATCTCACCTTCCATTAGTAGTGAATACAAATGGGATTTCATCCATCAAATCCCAAAGGTTTACTACTATTGCTTTTTCTCTTTTCCCACTGGTATAAATATATAACACACCTGCCTAACTGAATTCCCCCCATAGTCCCAACACAGAAGAGATAATTGATCTTTTACAATCCAACAGTCATCGTCCGCAGTCAGCTAGCACGCGGAACACTTTTAGTCATCCCATTCTTCTTGCCTGGTCCACACGCGGTCAGCTACCCCGTGGGAGAGGTCGCCCTAGGCATAGTTCAAAAAACACTTCAGAAGATTCATCACCCTTGGCTCGCCCGGGAGTTCGCCCAGTCCGCACGCAGTCAGCTCGCCCACGAGAAGACCATCTTTTGTCTATAGAAAACTGAGGAGGATATCCACATTGCACGCGGCTAGCTCGCCCGCGAAGGATATCGCCCATTGCTTATAAGAAACTTAGAAGGATATCTATGAACCATCAGCTCACCCGGGAGCTCGCCTAGTCCTCACGCGATCAGCTATCTCACCCACGGAAGAGGTCGCCTTTGCATAAAATTCAAAGAACATTTCAGAAGATTCATCACCCTTGGCTCGCCCAGGATCTTGCCCAGACTGCACACGATCAGCTCACACACGGATCAGGGCCGGCCCAATAGTGAGGCAACTCAGGCAACTGCCTAAGGCCCCACTTCTAAAGAAGGCCCCCATTGATTTGGCCTTCAGTTATGGTTTGGCCCGTTTGGGCCCAAAACACAGTAAACACTTTACAACAGCAGCTTGCATAGCCCATGGCAGTGATGGCACCAAAATAAAATTAAAAAAAAATATTGCACAGCTGTCAGCCATGCACAAGTGTCCGTTAAACTTACCAAATTTGGTGGGATTGCCGGATTGGATTCCGAGAGTCAGCCATGGCCACGTTACACTTACCAACTTTGGTGGGATAATGGGATTGGATTCAAAAAGCTAAGCCAGCTATGGCCCATGCACAGCCGCACAAGTGTCCGTTACACTTGCCAACTTTGGTGTCTTGGTGGGATTGGATTCCGAGAGTCAGCCATGCATAAAAGCACTTACCAAATACCAATTACCATAAAAAAAAAAAAAAATCTTACCTTTTTTTTATACATCTCTCTCTGAGTTTATCTTAGGAATGACTATTTGGTATGATATATTATTTGTCGTTAATACAGTTAGTAAGAGCTTACAATCTAAAGATATGCAAATTGATGTTGCTATAGATCAATTACAGGGTCTTATTGTATACTTTGAAAAATGTAAAGAAGATGGATTTGCATCAGCTATGATTTTGGCTAAAGAAATTGCAAATAAAATGGAAATAGAACCTGTATTTTATCAAAAACGTATAATACGTAGGAAAAAATAATTTGACGAGAATAATGATGATGAGCCAATACAATCAGCTGAAGAGACTTTTAGAATTAATTATTTTACATATATAGTAGATCAAGCTATTTCTTCAATTCATAGTAGATTTGAACAATTTCAAAAATATAAAGATATTTTTGGTTTTTTATTTGATTTAAAAAGATTAAGATCATTAGAGGATGACATTTTAAAAGAATATTGTCTTAATCTCGAATATTTTTTGAAACATGATATTTTTTCCGATATTGATGGATTAGATTTATTTTCAGAATTAAAGATTCTAAAGGAAGTTTTATGATCAATAGAAATAAAAATTGCAATTGAAACTTTGAATTATATAAAGAGATTAGATTCTTTTCCAAATGCTTACATTGCTTATAGGATATTACTGACAATACCTGTAACTGTTGCATCAGCAGAAAGAAGTTTTTCAAAACTAAAACTGATTAAATCATATCTACGATCGACAATGTCACAAGAAAGATTAAGTGGATTAGCCATTTTATCGATTGAAAAAAATATTTTGGAAACACTTGAATATAAAAGCATAATTAGCAATTTTGCTTCCCAAAAAGCTAGAAGAATAAATTTTAAATAGTTTTTTCATATTATCTAGTTTTTAGTAATAATATTATTTTAAAAAATTTTAAATAAAAAGGCCCCGTTTAGAATTTTTGCTTTAGGCCTCAGTTTGTATTGAGACGGCCCTGCACAGCAGGCTATGTCAATCGGGCCGACGAAATCGAAAAAACCTTACACAGCAAGCCATCTGGGTAAGTGTCATTCTCCCATGAAAATTATTGATACGACTTCATATCGTGAACTCGTTGGGTAGCGTGCAACAGAACCAAGGACCTCGACGCTCATCGTGTGCTGATAGGGTCTGCCCGGCATTAAAATTCTTCCCTTCCAATGTTAGGTATTAATATATTATATCGATGGTGATGACAGATCGATGAGGTATTAATATAAAATATCGATGATGACGTACACAACAGGCTATGTAGGTCAGTCAATTGTATTCTCCCGAGAAAGTATTTGATGAGCCCGCCCACCCGCCGTACTAAGCGCGAGAGATTTTAGGACCCAACACATGGTACGAAGCGCTCAACGTGGTGCTGATAGGGTCATCCCGGCATCAAAAATAAAAACTATCAAGATATTGATGCGTGCAACGCGTGGACGTAAAGAATTGTAACATGCAAGCTGCAGGCTATGCATCATGTGGGTGCAGCTGTTGTTCCCAATTGGCCACCACATGATCACAAGACAAAAGCATGAATGCTCTACTATATAAAGGGGCTCAACCTCAAGGCTAGCCAGTAGAGTTGATGATGGCCGATAAAACGGTGGCCGTGCTCTGCATCTTGCTGCTGGGATTCTGCTCGCCCAACTACGCCTCCTCTCGGGGAGGAGCACTGGTGGAGGACACCAACGGGCACAAGTCTTTCCACACCTCCTCCTCCTCCTCCTCCTCTGTTGTGCTAGGTGATAAGTTGGTGGCCAGCATGACCGTCACGCTCATAAACGGAGACGGTGAGGACCCCGCCCAGGTTTATGGGGTGATCACCGCTCGCATTGGCGACTCTCCGAACGAGATTGTCCTCTTCCAGAAGTCCTCGCGTGATTACGTCCGCGTAACGCCTTTCCATTCGATTCCGTTGGCGAGAGAGAAGCTACATGGCGTGCCATTGGGCTCCCACCTCACAATTCGGGCCGATCTGTGGGAGTATGATTCTTCGTCTCGCGATGATGAGATTGCTAAGGGCACTGCACGATTCCAAACTAAAGGCTCCCCTGGTGGCGGCAGCGATGATATTAAAGGCAGGTACGGTGAGATCCATGTGATTGTCACTTGGCATTTACCATTTGGCATCAGTAGTTGACGATTCAAAGATCAGTGAGGCTAATGCTGATCAGTAGTGTACGTTAATTATGAGATCCATGTGATCGAGGTGTATTTGTCTGTTTCTCTTTCTAAGCGTCACTACTCTCTTAGAGGATTGGGGAGAAGTTACATACCATCTTCCTTCTCATCTTTTGAAGTAGTTAGGTAATAAATTTATGTACTGATCAGTGTGATCATGGTCTATCTGTTTGTAAGCGTCACTCTTTCGGGAGATTGATCGAGAAGATCGAAGTTCCCATCTTCCTTCTCAATGCATCTTTTGAAAGAGGTAATATATATAATCTATCTTGTACGTTGTGTTTAATGATCTAGCTTCATATATATGTACTTTTCTTTTTACTTAATTTTGCACTTTGTTTGGCCAATACGTCAGCGACGGGCAGACAAGGGTGGTGGCCGACGGCAGCGGCTGTTGGTGGTGCCATCCCCCTAGGGTTCATCCCATGGCCATAGTCCCACCAATCAGGATATGCCACCTATGCAAACTACATGGTGATCGATCATGTGCCGCGAAGGTTGGTTGCTATGTGGCGAATGGAGACAGTTGAGAGAGATAGGGGTTTTCTCAACAATGGGGGTTGCCACGTTAAGAGACCCCGGCTTATATTATAGTATAGATATGACACTGGTCTGGAAGGAGAACTTGAATAATTTGAAATGCCCATAAGTGTATAAAATAACTCAAATTCTTCCTATGTTTTTTTCCTTGTAAGTAGTTGTATATATATGGTTTTCTCCATTATATACTTCTTATCCCATCAAATAGAAAAATCCATCTATATAACATGCTAGCTGACTAGGATAAAAAAGGCATGGGATAGATCTAGTCATCCATCAATATGTGAAGAAAGAGAGAAGGGATATATATAATTCAAACGGAGCATTCTCTTCCTGGTGTGTGAATACGACTTTCTCATAAATTCTATCAAAAACCCACTATAAAATTTATGAATACCTTGTTAATGATATTTAATGGTCATTTAATGTTAATTATTACTTTTTTTTTCTAAAGGTTAATGAATACTCTCTCTTTCGATATCTACCAAATGAATCACACTCCGAACACAGCCGAAGGCACCGTATGATTACCAAAAGGCAGCTGAACGCAAGAGACAGAGGCATTTACTAATCAATCTATATAACGAGATCCCGACCCCATCAATAAAAGTCGGCCGGATTCGGGCCGGACCTATACAATCCCAAGCCAAGGCCATTTTAGTTTCAAGCTCAAAATATAAGCCCAATCCCACATATATTGTTTGAGATTTTGACCCAAACCCATTCTAAAAGGGTCAATCGGACCCGGTCTAGATTTGGGCCCATCACCCGGCCAAGTTGGCAGCTGCACCTTGCCCGAAAGATATACAATAACCCGGCCATTCGGATGACTTTCGGATGCCACTGTCGATGTGGGTGTGCGTCTCTCAGGACTACAACAGCACCGACCTCCTAAAAGAGGTCATAAGATCCGTCGGAGGGGACCCCGAAGGCTCCCCCGCCTAATCCTTGCCAGTCCTCCTCGCCAGTGTCATCCGGGGAAGGAAGCTATTCCTCGTCCTGGATGATGTCTGGAACGCGGGAGTCTGGGAGAACCTACTCCAGACGCCCTTCCAGAATGGCGCGATGGCGAGTAGTAGGATCCTGATTACCACCCGAGATGAGGGTGTCACGAGGGGGTTGTGGGCGGTGCACCTGCACACATTCCAGCCGATGTCCGCGGATGACGATTGGGAGCTGTTGCGCAGTATGGTGTTTAGGCATAAGGAAGGGGAGGAGGGGTGGTCGAGGGGGTGACGGGTAGCCATATGATGACGAGGATGTGAAACAGATCCAGGAGGTCTTCCAAGTGGAGCTCTTCCCCTCCACCCTCAATTGAAATAATTAAAATCAACGGCTACTTCGGTCTTCAGCTGCGAGGTTAAATGATGATAAGTAGTGTTAGAATATGTGTTATGTGTGTATATTATAGTCTCCCATGGCTACACGCAGGGTATCTCACAAGTATACGCATGTATGTTTATATATAGATTAGCTATGTGTCTAATGAGAATGTCAGTTGTTCTCCAAACTCTAGCCGTCTCTCTCTCTCTCTCTCTCTCTCTCTCTCTCTCTCTCTCTCTCTCTCTCTCTCTCTCTCTCTCTCTTTCATGTAACATGGTATTAGAGCCGGTGTGATACCGTCCGTCCGACCCTACTTGCCTGCCTCAGAACCCATCTCACACTACCCCGCACCGGAGCCTGCAGCTATCCCGCACCGGAACCTGCAACTATCCTACACCAGAGCCCTGCGTCTATCACGTACCTGCGTCTATCCTGCACCGGATTTGCACTATCCCGCACCGCCTCTGCATTATCCCGCACCGGATCCGCATCCCGTACTGTCTCTGCGCTATCCCGCACCGGATCTGTACTATCTCGTACAGGAGCCGTATCCCGCACCGGAGCCCTATCCTGCATCGAAGCCCTATCCCGCACCGCCTCTACGTTATCCCATACCGGAGACCTACCCCGTACCGGATCTGTACTATCCCGCACTGTCTCTGCGCTATCTTCGCACCATGTCTGCCCGTAGGGCCCCTGTACCCTCTAGTTTTGAGGGGGTTCTAGCTACTCCTCCTCCCCCGAAAATTCCTCCTGTCGTTTGTGGGGGGAAATTTTCGAGCCGCCTTGATCAGGAACCCCGCCCCACAGCCTTGATTGAATGTTGATGGTTTGTAGAGTTAGAGAGTTGGGAGAGTAGATAGAGAGAGTAGAGAGTGATGACACAAGGATTGGTGACGGAGTTCAGTCTTACGACCTACGTCTCCGGGCGAGAGGTGCCACCTGATCTTCACTATAATTTGAGTAAATAAGGGTTGAGCGTTCTCTCGACAGGCCGAGAGAAGCTTCTTACAATGTGTTTGCACAGAGCAATTAGAAGAGTTCAAGAGGAAGAATGGAGGGCTCTGGCTCTGGATCTGGAATCCCTCTTCCTCTAATCGAATGACCCCCCCATTTCTGGATGCCTTGGGGGTCCTTTTATAGCGTAGGCATGTGCCCGATATGACAGTGATGATGTGGCATTGATGACGTGGCACTGGTTCTGGGCCTCCTTGCTGGGCCCTTATTGGGCCGTTGTTCGGGCCCAATAAGGGGGAGGGCTTGATCTGCGAGCCCCGTAGAGTGGGCCCATGAACCCGGGCGGGCTTACCCACTTGGGCCGTTGCGCGGGCCCATGCCGCTCTGATCCGGTCCGGTACAATTTTTGCACCCACAGTTACCCCCTCCCAGTCGGGTCAGGACCCCCTGGGCCGGCTGGGATTCCAAGGTGCAAACGCCTTAGGATCCTGGCATGGTTGGCAAGGGCCGTCGGTGCCGCGGTTCGTATTAGCAGAGTCTCCTTCTGCCGATGCCGAGACCCTTTTGGCGCGAGCCAAAAAGTCTCGGTTTTGCAAGTAGGCGTATCAGTGAAAGCAGTGCGTTTTCCGACCGAGTGGATACCGAGAGGATACCGAGAGGGTACCGAGACCCTTTTGGTGCAAGCCAAAAAGTCTCGGTTTTGTAAGGGGGTGTTTCCGAAAAAGCAGTACGTTTTCCGACCGAGAGGATACCGAGAGGATACCGAAACCCTTTTGGTGCAAGCCAAAAAGTCTCGGTTTTGCAAGGGGGTGTTTCCGAAAAAGCAGTGCGTTTTCCGACCGAGAGGGTACCGAGACCCTTTTGGTGCAAGCCAAAAAGTCTCGGTTTTGCAAGGGGGTGTTTCCGAAAAAGCAGTGTGTTTTCCGACCGAGAGGATACCGAGAGGATACCGAGAGGGTACCGAGACCCTTCTCCTTTTTCCAAACCGAGAGGATACCGAGCCGAACGTCCGTGATGAGTGGGTCGTGGGGTTCGTGCTTTTCGGTGTGAGCAGCGTTCTTCCCTCTCTCTCTTTCCTTTTTGGTTTTCATTCACGTGAGACCACGCTCTCTCTATCCTTTCTCTCTCTCTCTTTCCTCTTTGGCTTTCATTCCCGTGAGATTGCAGCGTACCCCGCTCTCTCTTTCCTTTCTCTCTCTCTCTCTTTCCTTTCTTTGGCTCACAACCTCCCGCTGGCCCGGATCAAGAAGATAAAGAAGGCCGACGAGGACGTCCTTATGATCACGGCAGAGGCCCTCGTGGTCTTCGTCCGAGCCCATGACAGGTTCATCCTTGTGCTCGCCCATCGGTCTTGGGCCCACGCCGAGGAGAACAAGCGACGCTCCCTCCAGAAGACTCTTCGCCTCGCGCGTGTCTGTTGGACGAAGGACGGCACGGGGGGTTTGGATCGTGTCAAGGAGGTGATGGAGGGAGGCCTCGGCTGCGTAGAGGGAGACGGTGCAGGCGGCGGGCGCGGCGAGACGAGGGTGACAAGAGCGAAGACAGCGCGGATGGCATGGCCGCTGCCGTAGGAGAGCATGCCGAGCCGGATCTGGATGATGTTGACCAAGGAGAGGACAAGGAAGAGGCAGCCCATGACGGAGCCATCGGCAGAGCTGAGCATGCCAAGGCGGAGGACGCGGGTGTTGATGTGGGTCCGGAAGGCCTCGTCGACGTCCTTGCTGTTGAGGAGGTTGATGGCGATCTTGAGGCCCTGCGTGACGAGGCTCGAGAAGAGGAAGAAGCTGAAGGAGACCACCTCGAACACGAGGAGGTTGCGGACCACGTCGGGCTCGGCGTCGCAGGATGAGGAGCCCTCCAGGCTCCGCTGCCCCGGCGTGGTGAGGGAGAGCCCCACGAAGACGGCGATCGTGAAGAGGGAGTTCACGTTCACCAGCCCATCCAGTGCGGTCATGTGGACGCTCGTCGTGCTCCGCCGTCTACCCACGGCCGCGCGCGCCCGATCCGTAGTCCTTGGATTGGCTGACTTTAATTCGATTCTTTGACGATATTCGATGACAGAGCAGACATCTCTCTCTATTTTTCCTTTCTCTCTCTCTCTCTCTTTCCATTCTTTCTCTCTCTTTCCTTCTCTGTGGCGATCCGTGCGAGAGAGAGCGGGTGCGAGAGAGAGCCTTCGGCGAGAGAGAAGGTACGCGCGAGAGAGAGCGGATGCAAGAGAGAGCCTTCGGTGAGAGAAAGGACCCATGTGAGAGAGAGCGGGTGCGAGAGAGCAGACGTCTCTCTCTCTTTTTCCTTTTTTTTTTTTTTTGGTTTTGTTGTGGATACATGCATGCACAAGTGCTATAAAGCCGGATTGCTGTAGATCCATGCGAGCCGAAAGGAAGGCCGGGTCGCACGAAAGTGGTGGGCGGACCCATGCACCAGTGGGAGAGGGAGCCGGGTGCGAGTCAGAGAGAGAGCCGTGGGCGGTGTCTGCACAAGAGAGCCTTTGCGTCGAGGACCTGTCCCCCTCGCCGGTGTCGCCGAGGACATGCCGGTTGAAGAGAAGTCGGATCTCCCCCCTTAGTTCGTTGCCTCCATGCGGAGGATCACGTGCAGGTGGAGGGATGCATGCGGGCGTCCGGGACGGCGGCATTGTGCTGACACCGAAGGGCGAAACCCGGCGTGCGTTGACGTGTAACTCTCCTAATGCCTTACTTTGGAGATAAGAGTCTCGAAGTTTTCAGACAGTCATAACTTTTCATACACACGTCGGATCAACGCGTATAAGGTGTCATTGTGTCGGAGCCGAAAAACCGATCAAACTGGACGTGAAACATCGCACACCTTGACGTGTGACCTTTCGGATGCCTGCCTTCGGAGAAAAAGGCCTCGAAAACTTCCGACTGTTATAACTTTTTATACACGCGTCAGATCAATGCGTATAAGGCGTTGTTGCGTCGGCGCTGAAAAACTGGTTAAAGTGGACGTAAAGCATCGGGCACCTTTGCGTGTAATATTTCCAATGCATGTCTTCGAAGAAAAAGACCTTGAAACCTTCCGATAGTCATAACTTTTCATACGCATGTCGGATGAATGCGTATAAGGTGCCGTTGTGTAGGCACCGAAAAAACGGTCAAAGTGGACGTGAAACATTGTTCGCCTTGACGAGTAACTTTTCCGGTATTCACCTTTATAGAGAGATGACTCTTAAGAGCGCGCCGGCCGGGTTTTAGGCTAGCGTCTTAAAGATGTCTTGGCACGCGATAACTCATCCGTTCTGTCCAACACCCAATTGCACCTAGTTACTGTGTTCACTAGGGACTGCAGTCGGGCCCCAGTGATGACGCAACGGTTACCGCGTGCTCACCCCTGATGAGAAAGGGGATTTTTTTTTTGTGAAGTTTGTACAAGCAAATCAATAGGTTTGGATGAGATGCTATCCAACCGACCCAATGGAAGATAGCTCTTCGTCTTTCAATGATCATTGTGTGTGGATGACACTTGAATCGGGTTGACTAATAGGTTTGGATGACGTCGAGCACCACCCTCTTGGTTTTCTGACGAAACCAAGAGGTAGATTATTGTTGATGCCGACGTACCCCCTCTCGGTTTTTTGACGAAACCGAGGGGGGGTGCTTGTTGATGCCGACACACACCCCCTCTCGGTTTTCTGACAAAACCGAGAGTTATGCTGCTGATGGTGTGCCGTCACCCCCTCCCCACTCGGTTTTTGTACGAAACCGAGGGGGGGGGCTGCTTGTTGATGCCGACACACACCCCCTCTCAGTTTTCTGACGAAACCGAGAATTGTGCTGCTAATGGTGTGCCGTCACCCCCTCCCCACTCAGTTTTTGTGCGAAACCGAGGGGGGGCTGCTTGTTGATGCCGACACCCCATTATTGGGGCTGCTAGAAGAGGCCAAAAAGTGTTGGTATTGAAAATAGTATATCTTTCAAATTTTAGCCCCATTTGAAACTGACACTTTTTCGGTAAAACACTGGTGCACGGGGATGTCGGCGAGGGACCATGCTATATTTGAGGGGGCTTCTTAGAGATAATCTAGGATGACGCCGCATGATGGCCAGCCAGTCTTCACCCAATGTACTACCGCACCTGGTTACTGTATTCGTCAGGCACTATGGTCACGTGAGGGTATTGACTTGGCCAGGATCAAGGAAGTACCATTTTATCCCGTGTTACCCACCGTCGACTGCACCAGTGTGGAGACACGCACTAACAGAGTTAGCCCAACCACTGACAGAGTCGCCTCGGACTTTGTCTTCGAATGCCAAGGGCTGGGCTTTGGGCTTGTAGAGTGCCGAGGCGTTGGTTGCCTCGAACTTTGTCTTCAAGTGACAAGGACTGGGCCTTGGGCTTGTAGAGTGCCGAGGCGTTGGTCGCCTCGGACCTTGTATTCGAGTGCTAAGGGCTGGGCCTTGGGCTTGTAGAGTGCCGAGGCATTGGTCGCCTCGGACTTTGTCTTCGAGTACCAAGGGCTGGGCCTTAGGCTTGTAGAGTGCCGAGGCATTGGTCGCCTTGGACTTTGTCTTCGAATGCCAAGGGATGGGCCTTGGGCTTGTAGAGTGCCGAGGCGTTGGTCGCCTCGAACTTTGTCTTCAAGTGCCAAGGACTGGGCCTTGGGCTTGTAGAGTGCCGAGGCGTTGGTCGTCTCGGACTTTGTCTTCGAATGCCAAGGGCGTTGGTCGCCTCGGACTTTGTCTTCGAGTGTCAAGTGTGTCTCCTTGAACTTGGTGCATGTCAAAGCGGCGACGCCTGCCTTGGACTTATTCTTATTGCCTCAGATGAGTATAGTTGATAGCTTAGCTTGACCTGGATTGTCAGGAGCATTTTTATCGGACTTTCGCCTTGAAAGGGCGTAGCCGAATTGCCTTCGAGCTTCCGACTTGAATGGGCGGAATCGAAGGTCTTTGGTTGACCTGGGTTGCCAGGAGCCTTTTTATCAGACTTTTAGCCTCGAGAGGGCGTAGCCGAATTGCCTTCGAGCTTCCGACTTGAATGGGCGGAATCGAAGGTCTTTGGTTGACCTGGGTTGCCAGGGGCCTTTTTATCGGACTTTAGCCTCGAGAGGGTGTAGCCGAATTACCTTCGAGCTTCCGACTTGAATGGGCGGAATCGAAGGTCTTTGGTTGACCTGGGTTGCCAGGGGCCTTTTTATCGGACTTTCGCCTCGAAAGGGCGTAGCCGAATTGTCTTCGAGCTTCCGACTTGAACGGGCGGAATCGAAGGTCTTTGGTTGACCTGGGTTACCAGGAGCCTTTTTATCGGACTTTAGCCTCGAGAGGGCGTAGCCGAATTGCCTTCGCGCTTCCGACTTGAATGGGCAGAATCGAAGGTCTTCAATTGACCTGGGTTGCCAGGACCCTTTTTTTTTTATGCCTTAACATGGTGGAATCGAACTTCGAGAGATTTGATTTTGAGAAAAAAGAGATACTTTATTGGTACAACAAAGTAGCGGTTACACTTTTTCAGAAGTTGCCCAGCGGACGTTATGATTATGCATCCATGTATTACATTGACTCTTTCTCCACTGCTGCTGCCTTTCCTACTCTCGACCTGGTTCCTTATTAGCGAGGTAGCCATCGAGCCGCCCTTCTTGGATCAGGTCTTTGATGTGATGCTTTAGCTTCCGACATGTAGAGGTTGGGTGGCCATGGCTGCGATGAAACTCACAGTAGGCTGTCGTATCTCCCGCCTGGTCGGAATTTGGAGGGAGAGGCTGTGGCCACTTGCAAAAAGGGCTCATTCTGCAAGTAGGCGAAGATGTCTTCAATGGAGGTGTTCAGCTCAGTGAACACCCTTTGCTCCCTTGGAGTTCGCCTCTTTTCTGATGGAGGGGCCTTCAGATCTTCATTGTACCTTTTGGCCTATACCTTTTGGTCGAACGCGGCATGGGTAGACTTCTTGTAGTGTGCTTCATTCGGAGCTTCATCATCTTTCTTATGTCGGGAGTCACGAGACTCGCGGGGCTCGCGTAGTCTTCTGGCCTGTTGATTGTCTTCCACCTCTATCTCCCGCTGTACGCGCTTGAACATTGCCTCTAAGGTACTGGGAGGATACCGGATGAAGTCGGTATAGACGTGGAGCTCTGGCCGGATAGCATTCTGGAATGCCAGCATGATGGCCTCCTCATTATGGGACCGACCGGTGAGCTCAGAGTGCTCATTACGAAACCTCATCGTGAAGCTCCTTAGAGACTCATCGGAGCCCATCTTCAGCCGGTAGAGTGTATCCAGCTTCTTTTCCGGCTTTAAGTTTAGCCGATAATGGTCCATAAAGAGTTCAGCCAATTCTTTGAATGTGGTCACCGTACCAGTAGGCAGTGTGTAGTACCAGTCAAGGGCAGGTCCCTCGAGGCTTCCCGCAAACATACGGCAAAGAACATGGTTCTCATACTCGTAGGGCGTCAGGGCCTGCTTGTAGGCTAGGATATGGAGAGCAGGGTCTCCCTGGATGCAGTTGAACTTTGGCAGGCTCGGTGTTCGCCAACCCATAGGAAATGGTGTTGCAAGAACCTTGGGATGCAGTGGCCCCACCGAGGTGATTAGCTGCCTACGGTCTTGATGGCGGCGTCCCACGTCGGCAGTATGCCTTAGTCGGTTGAGCAGCTCGCGGGCATCTGTTGCTTTCGTGTGTGAAGGGATAGAATGTCTAGTGGACTCTGTTGATTGAGGTGATCCTTCTCCGCGATAGCTGGGCGCACCGTTGACGTCGAGGCAATCCCACACCGTTTGCTTTGGTGCTTGTGTGGATACCTGATGCATCTCGATACGCGGTACATGTGGTTCTTCAAGATGATGACTCACGGCTGGGCGAGTCCTTGGTTGGTCTTTATCAGTAGCTAGAGAGTTGTGGGCCATAACCCCCGCTCTTTCAGCCGCCTTCTTTAGGGAATCCCTCTCTTACTCGAGGGCCACATTCTTCTTGAGGAGATTTAGCAGCTGGAAATTAGCAGCCGAGATCTCGTATGTAGCCTGAGGCTTGCTCCCTTGAATAGCATGTTCTTTGCTAGATCGACGCCTCGAGGATGACGGGTCTCGCCGATCGCTGTGCCCTTTTGGATGGCTGCCTTGCGGCCCCAGCCGCTCCCGAATATTTCTTTGGTTGGTTGCAATCGAGACTTCTTGTTCTTCTTCGATCAGTATATCGTTTGTTCGTTCAGCACCCGCCTTTGGTGGGTTGGTGCTGGCCTTCACCATCGAGCGTGTTGATGTCGACGTGATGAAGGCGTTGAGGTTGATTTGGAGGAGGACTTGTGGCTCGTCACCACAAGCTTAATAGGAGTCGGTAGAGGTGTGGGTAAGACCTCTATCGATATCCCACAAACGGCGCCAAAGATTGTGGGGGGAAATTTCTGAGCCGCCTTGATCGGGAACCCCGCCCCACAGCCTTGATTGAATGTTGATGGTTTGTAGAGTTAGAGAATTGGGAGAGTAGATAGAGAGAGTAGAGAGTGATGACACAAGGATTGGTGACGGAGTTCAGTCTTACGACCTACGTCTCCAGGTGAGAGGTGCCACCTGATCTTCATTATAATTTGAGTAAATAAGGGTTGAGCGTTCTCTCGACAGGCCGATAGAAGCTTCTTACAATGTGTTTGCACAGAGCAATTAGAAGAGTTCAAGAGGAAGAATGGAGGGCTCTAGCTCTGGATCTGGAATCCCTCTTCCTCTGATCGATTGACCCCCCCATTTCTGGATGCCTTGGGGGTCCTTTTATAGCGTAGGCATGTGCCCGATATGGCAGTGATGACGTGGCGCTGATGATGTGGCACTGGTTCTGGGCCTCCTTGCTGGGCCCTTATTGGGCCGTTGTTCGGGCCCAATAAGGGGGAGGGCTTGATCTGCAAGCCCCGTAGAGTGGGCCCATGAACCCGGGCGGGCTTACCCACTTGGGCCGTTGCGCGGGCCTATGCCGCTCTGATCCGGTCCGGTACATATTTTGCACCCACATCGTTCATCCTTCTCGGGGTGGCTCTCGTCCTGCCGGTCTGCTTGATACTCGGCGGTGCATCCACTATGGAAAGATGAGGCACATGATTGACTCCCGTTGGCTTCTCCACCTGGAGAAGTATGCTGGTCCACCTCACTGTGGTCGCCTTGCTACTATAGTTGCTAGCGCCACCACTACTGTTCTTGGCCCCACCTCTACGGCAGCTACTACGATGGATCGCCTTCAACTTCTCGAGGTGCGCCTTGAGCAGCTCCTTCTGCAGCCAGCCTTCGGTCCTTTTGGCTCCTCCTGTCTCTCTATCTTCTCTGCTACCTCGGGTACCTCTGCACCTTGGATTATGGACTCTGGGGCCTCTTACCACATGACCCCTGACCACTCCATTCTTACTGCATGCTCTCCTATCTATCGTATTCCTCCGATCCACACTGTAAATGGTTCTCTTCTAGCCATCTCGCAGACTGGGTCTATCACTTCTGGCTTTCTCTCTTTACCTTTTATTTTACACTCACCTCAGCTTCTCATGAACTTAATCTCTATTAGTAGTCTTTGTGATTCTGTCCTGATAGTTACTTTCTCTTCCTCTTCTTGTGTTATGCAGGATCCACGCTCAGGACAGCGAGATTAATTGGTGTTGCTCGTAGGGTCGGTGGCCTATATCACTTGGAGTATCTTCATCTACCTCTTGTCTCTCCTTCGGTCGTCTGTAGTGCTCTCTTCTGATGTCGACCTATGGCACAGGAGGCTAGCTCATGTGTTTGAACCTCGGCTTAAAAGTTTTTTCCAATAAGATGCTTTAGGTAATGGTTCATTTTCTCGTCTTTCTTTTTACACGGGATGTCAATTGGCTAAGCATTCTGCTATCCCCTTTTCTACCAGTTTGTCACAGTCATGTAGTCCGTTTGATCTAGTGCACTCCGATATTTGGGGTCATGTACCATCTTCTTCTATGAGTAGATATATTTATTATGTTAGCTTTATTGATGATTATTCACATTTCACATGGGTGTATCTCCTTCGTCAGTGTTCTGATATTTCCGAAGTCATCAGACCTTCACCGCCATGGTTCATATTAAGTTCTATGCTCGTATTAAAACTTTTAGGTACGATTACGCCCACGAATCTCTCTCTTTAACAATGCATTCTATCCTTCAGTCCCGTGGGACTCTCTTCCAACAATCTTGTCCTTATACTCATGAGCAGAATGGTATTACAGAGCAAAAGCATCATCATATTCTTGAGATAACTCGTGCTCAACTTATCTTCTCGTGCTTTCCTCGCACCTTCTAGGCGAAGGCCATTTTGACCTCCATCAACCTCATTAACATCACCCCTTCCTCTGTCCTCTCGGGTGTTTCACCTTATGAGCGTCTCTTTGGCACTCCTCCTGATTACAACATATTGTGTACCTTTGGGTGCATATGTTTTGTCCTCCTTCTTTCCCATGAGCGTAACAAACTGTCAGCTCGTTCCACTAAGTGTATGTTCTTGGTAATCAGTTCTGAGGTCAAGGGGTATCGTTGCTATGACCCCCTGACTCATCGTCTTTATATCTCGTGACATGTCTCTTTTGTCGAGGATGTTCCCTACTATTCTCTTGCGTCTCAGGATCTCATCTTTCTTGAGGTTCCTCCTACTTCCTCCACCATGCCTCCTTTTATCACACCATCTCCATCTTCTACAGCTCCTCTTCCTGTCCCTGCTCTTGATTCTTTACCATCTACTCCTGTAGTCGTCCCTTCTCCTAACTTGAGTCCTTCCTCTTCTTCGGATCCCGTGGTTGCTCATTCTCCTAGCTTGAGTTCTTTCTTCTCTTCGGGTCCCTCACCTCGTCTGTCTGTTTCTCCCTTTCCTCGTCCATCTGACCCGCTACCTATTATGCCTTTATTTGATAGTGACTTCTCTAGTACTCCGTCCATTTTGAACAGCCTATCTTACCTGGATGTGGATCATTGCACTCCTCCTTGCTACCCCCAGCATGAGCGTTGCCCCCCCGACCACTTTGGCTACTCCCTTGACCACTTTGGTTTTGTCGCAGTCATTGCCTACTCGCCTCAGATCTTTGCCTAACTTACTGCCCTTCATACAGACAGAGAGCCTAGATCTTACAGAGAGGCCCTGCAGTACCCTGTGTAGCAGCAGGCTATGAGTGAGGAGTTTCAGGCCCTTGCGTAGACTCAGATATAGGAGGTTATGCCTCTGCCTCTTGGTATTGAGTCTATCAACTGCAAGTGGGTCTTCAAGATCTAGCATCGTCCAGATGACTCTATTCATCGGTACAAGGCCCGTCTCGTTGCTCAAGGCTTTACTCCGGTAGCTTAAATGACCACTATTCGGACACTTCTTGATGTTGTTGCTACTAGAGGTTGGACTCTGTTTCAGATGGATATGAAGAATATATTTTTCACGGTGATCTCTCCAAGGTTGTCTATATGCAGCCTTCTTCTACTGTCAGGACTCCTTCTCAGTATGTTTGTCATCTTCGTCGGGCTATCTATAGGCTCAAACAGGCACCTCGTGCCTGGTTTGAGTGTTTTCATCGAGCGGTTACTAAGATCGGCTTTGTGGAGAGCTTCCAAGATCACTTTATGTTTTTGCGAACTTTCCTTCAGGGTCGAGCCATCATCTTCTCTATGTTGATGATGTGATTTTTATCGGTGATGACTCCAACGCCATCACCTCTCTTCAACATCATCTCAACAGTCAGTTTCAGATGAAGGATCTTGGTCCATTGCATTACTTTCTTGGCCTAGAGGTTGTTAGAGTTGCTAGGGGTGCTCGGGGGATTCTGCTTTCTCAGTAGAAGTACATAGCTAACATTCTTACTCGAGTTGCACTCTTTGACTATTGTACGGTCGACACTTTTCTTGAGCTTCATATAAAGCTGTGTCCCACCGATGGTGAGCCCCTTTCCAATTCTACCAGGTACCAGGAGTTAGTAGGTCAACTAGTTTATCTTTGCATCACCAGACCAGATATTGCTCATGCCGTCAATATTCTCAGTCAATTTGTGTATACTCCTCACTCTTTTCACTATGTTGCTCTTCTATGGACTCTTCGGTACCTTCGTGGCACTATTACTATGTTGCTTTTTTTTTAGCAACCTCAACCTTGGTTCTTCGTGCATACTCTGATCCTGACTAGGCAGACGACCCGACTACTTGTTATTCGACTACTGGATATTGTCTGTTATTTAGTGACTTTTTTTATCTCTTAGAAGAGCAAAAAGCAAAAGGTTATATCTCTCTCCAGTACTAAGGCAGAATTTCGTGCCATGGCCACTACTACTAACGAGATTGTTCATCTCCGACATCTTCTTCGAGATCTTGGTGTTGCTACTTCAAGTCCCATTGCTCTTCATTGCGACAACAAGAATGCTATTCAGATTGTCAGCAATCTGGTGTTTCATGAGTGGACAAAGCATGCACATTGAGCTTGATTATTCCTTCTCTCGAGAGCAGTACGAGACTGGGACTATCTCTCTGCCATATGTCTCTTCAATGGAGTAGATTGTTGATTTTTCACGAAGTCTCATCCCTCTCCTCATTTCCGGTTTCTTATTAGTAAACTCTTGGTGTTTGACCCACCGTGAGTTTGAGGGGGGGTGTTAGAATATGTGTTACGTGTGTATATAATAGTCTCCCACCGCAACACGCAAGGTATCCCACGAGTATACGCATGTATGTCTATATATATATATATTGGCTATGTACCTAATGAGAATGCCGGTTGTTCTCGAAACTCTAGCAGTCTCTCTCTCTCTATCTCCCTCTCTCTCTCTCTCTCTCTCTCTCTCTCTCTCTCTTTCTCTCTCTCTCTCGTGTAACAAGCAGCATTGTTTCAGATTTTTGCAACTTGACAAGGCTAGAATTAGTGAATTGCCAGCTCTGAAAGAACCTTCCACCACTATGACTACTTTCCAATTTGGATTACGCGCGTACCTTCTTATCATTTGTGCTGATGCGGTAGAAAGGATCGGACCTGAGTTCTTCTTCGAGTTTGCATTAGTGGTGGTGGAGGTACAGGATGGGCACAAAAGCCTTCCAACTACCAAGGAACCTTCTGTAAGTTGGAAAAATTGTATATGGAAGATATGCCTGATTGGGTAGAATGGTTGTGGGATGCCGCCGGCGATGGCCAGAGGAATGACGATGATGATGATGCCTTGTCTACAGTATCTGACTCTCACCAACTGTCCAAACCTAAGGTGGCTGTCAATGGGTCTTCACCACGCCACAATGTTACAACATATAGTAATTATAGGCACCAACAACCTGGGTGTGATCGAGAACCTTGTCTTCGTTAATGATCTAACTGTTACGAGCAACCTCAACCTAGTTACTAATCTTCCTTCTCTCCAAGAATTGACTGTTGATAATTGCCCGGCACTGAGGGAATTCGAGGGCCTCCATTCACTAAACCGCCTGTAACTAACATATACAACAATGGATATCCTACCTGATTGGTTGCTGCCAAACGATGAAGGATGGTATCCCTTCCCTACTCTTGCAAAGCTATACATCATCGTCACAAGAGCCCATGTGCTTTGCAAGTGCCTCAAGGGTAGGCCGGACTGACCCAAGATCCAGCATTTCCCTGAGGTACACATCGAAGCCGACGACGGGCCCATGCGAGTTTGTGTATTACACCAGAGACCCATACACCTTTAGGACCAACCTGGACACCGGCGGCGGTAACCATGGTGCTGATGCAGATCGCCACATCTAATTACGGGACACCTTATACAGAGAGAGGTATAGAACTGAATCCATCCCTACAGTTACTTTGGTTGGTTTGATGCAATGTATATTGGGTGATATATATCATAGATGTATATGTTGGGTTTGCGTGTTTTAAAACCACACAAAACCCATGTTGGGTTTAGTCCGATATCGATAAGGGGAAAATCTCTTTACCAACTTAAGGGATTCCCTCCTTTCCCCTCCTAATTGAGCATAGAGGTAGGACTGCACTACACCACACACGCGCGTGCCGTGCCAGGCCAAAAAAACAAACTTGCTTTGTCTCTATTCTATCACGAGTCTCCTAGCTTTCAAGAGGCCATGAAGGAAGATCCATGGAGAAGCGCAATGAGAGAAGAGCTTCAATCCATCAAGAAAAACAATACATGGGAGTTAACTTCACGTCCAAAAGAGAAAATAACCATTGGTGTCAAATGGGTGTATAAAATCAAGCGTACGATCAATGGGAAGGTCTATCGTTTCAAGGCGAGGCTCATCACAAAAGGCTATAAGCAAAAACATGCCATTGATTATGAGGAAGTGTTTGCTCCCCTAGCTTGAATTGACATCGTAAAATTGATTATGACTCTTGCCGCACATCACAGGTGGAAGATCCATCAACTTGATGTGAAGTCGGCATTCTTAAATGGCACGCTAGAGGAGGAAGTATATATAGATCAGCCCGAATGCTTCATCATAAAAGGCCAAGAGCATAAGGTGTACCGTTTGAAGAAGGCCCTATATGGGTTAAGGCATGCGCCAAGGGCATGGAATTCTCGTATTGATGGCTATTTTTAAAACTCTGATTTTGTAAAGTGCCCATATGAGCATGTGGTCTACATCAAGAAGACTGCAGATGGTGACATACTTATCATATGTCTTTATGTTGATGACTTGTTGTTCACAGGCAACAATGAACATATGTTCAAAGAATTTAAGCAGACGATGTTCAAGGAGTTCAAGATTACTGATTCTGGTCTTATGTCATTCTTTCTTGACATCGAGGTACCACAACAAAGTTAAGGAATCTTTATATCGCAAAAGAAGTATGCGAAGGACTTACTCGAGAAGTTCAAGATGAGCAACTACAATTTGGTGAACACACCGGTAGAAACAATCCTACATTTAATGAGGGAAGGAAAAGGAAAATCTGTGGATCCAACTTTATACAAAAGCTTGATCAGAAGCTTAAGATATCTCACTATCACAAGACTGGATATTGTGTATGGTGTTAGATTATTAAGCAGATATATAGAGACACCGAAGGAATAGCATTGGTTAGCTCTTATTCGCAAACAGAGAAATAAACTAATTAACAAAGTTTGTTGAGAGTAATATGGTTAGTGATAAATGAAAAAGAACATTCATTTAACTGATCATGAGAAATTACCGAGTGACCTCAGCATGATTCCCAAACTCAAGAACCCAGAGCATCAACAGTGGTGGAGCGCTTATTTGCAAACAGAGAAATAAACTGATTGACAACGTTTGTTGAGAGTAATATGGTTAGTGATAAACGAAAGAAAATATTCATTTAACTAATCATGAAATCACCGAGTGACCTCAGCATTATTCCCAAACTCAAGAACCCAGAGCATCAAGAATCCAGAGCCTCCACACACACACACATACACACACAAAGGGACAGAGAGTGAGAGAGAGACCGAATTTTGTGTATGGTGTTGGATTATTAAGTAGATATATGGAAACACCGAAGGAATCATATTAGCTAGCTCTTATTCACAAATAGAGAAATAAACTGATTAACTAAGTTTGTTGAGAATAATATGGTTAGTGATAAACGAAAGAGAACATTCATTTAACTGATCATGAGAAATCACTGAGTGACCTCAGAATGATTTCCAAACTCAAGAACCCAGAACGCCAACAATGGTGGAGCTCTTATTCGCAAACAGAGAAATAAATTGATTAACAAAGTTTGTTGAGAGTAATATGGTTAGTGATAAACGAAAGAGAACATTCATTTAACTGATTGTGAGAAATCATCGAGTAACCTCAACATGATTCCCAAACTCAAAAACCCAGAGCATCAAGAATCCAGAGCCTCTACACACACACACACATTAGGGAAGGAGCCCAATATATTTATATACAAAGCATGAGTCCCATACACGTTAGACGCATGTAGAACCTAATACATGCACCATGAATTTGCTAAGTAAGAACCATGAATTTGCTAAGTAAGAACCAGAAGCATGGAGATGGGTGTGACTTCATAAAGAAGTCAATGATCTATTTTGTGGAGGAAACATAATCCAGGTTTCACACTACTCTCTGAAGAAGTAGCAATAGAGCTCGATATGTTTCATCCTTTCGAAGAAAAACCGGGTTGTTAGCAATCTGTATGGCACTCTGGTTATCACAATAAGGCGTTGTAGGTCTTGAAATCTCAACTCCTAGATCTCTAAGGAGACACCGCAGGTGAATAGGTGTGACTTCATAAAGAAGTCAATGATCTATTTTGTGGAGGAAACATAATCCAGGTTTCATACTACTCTCTGAAGAAGTAGCAATAGAGCTCGATATGTTTCATCCTTTCGAAGAAAAACCGGGTTGTTAGCAATCTGTATGGCACTCTGGTTATCACAATAAGGAGTTATAGGCCTTGAAATCTCAACTCCTAGATCTCTAAGGAGACACCGCAGGTGAATAATTTCCTTGGTGGTAGAGGGCATGGATCGAAACTCTGCCTCAGTATGGAAGAAAGAAACTACCTCCTATATCTTTCTACACTATGAGATGAGAGTTTCAAGAAATAGATAGTATCCAGTAGTCGAGCGATTAGTAATATGATTCCCAGCCCAGTCAACATCAGAGAGGCATATAGGACTAGAGGTGAAGTCGTGGACAAAAGAGTGACCGAGGGATGGTGTGTTAAATGTATCGAAGAATCTGTCGGAGGGCAATGTAGGAAACAGAGCCAGGGGCCTCAACAAACTGGTTGACTGTGCTAACTGTGTGGGGATGGTCGGGCGTTATCAAGAGGCCTTAACAAACTGGTTAACGATGTTGTCCTGTGGATAATATCGGTCCTAGTGATGCTAAGGTAAGCCAACGATCAGTCTATACAAATTAGGGTCTGAGAAAGGATCATCAACAGACCATAATCGGTATCATTCCACTTCCTCCTATTCCTCCGTGCCTCAATTATCACCCACATTTGAGGTTGTTCTTCTACCTTCCTCGCATATTTACACTCATGCTCTCACATTCCCTTTAGAGGACATCTTTTTGCCGCCTTCTATCGTGCATGCTTATACTCATGGACTTTGTGGTATCGTCTCATCTCGTATATCTGTTCATGCTCCTTAGGGCACTCCTATGGCCATACCTAGTTCCTTTTCCTTGGCATGGATCTTGCTTCTTATGGCTATCCCCAGTGTGAGCATCACGCCCCTAATCACTTTGGCTTCCTTCTAAGTGACTACTATTCTATGCAGTTTCAGTCATTTCTTACAGCAATTTATATAACAAGGGATGCCGGTTTTGTGCTGAATAGACAAAACAGAACCAAAATCTGATTAGGACAAGCTGACTAGATAAGAAAAAATGCCTCTCTTTTCCCCTCTCTCTCTCTTTTCCCCGATCTCTCTCTCTCTCTTTGTATCTCTCTCTCTTCCCCCGATCTCTCTCTCCCCCGCATCTCTCTCTCTCTCTCTCTCTCTCTCTCTCTCTCTCTCTCTCTCTCTCTCTCTCTCTCTCTCTCTTCTCTCTGTATCTATCTCTCTCTCTCCCCCCCCGTAACTCTCTCTCTCCCCCTATTTTTCTAACGATCTTCCCTCTCTATCTCCATCCATTTCTCTCTATATGTCTCTCTCTATTTCCTAATAGACCCCACCGAGTGTCTCTTTCTCTAAGCCCAGCATGAATCCTTCTCGATCTCTCTTTTTCCATCTGATCACAGCCATCCCTATCCTCTCATCAGACCCTCGCCACCCCCCTTTCGATCTCTAAATCTACCCTACGATCTCTCTCTCTCTTTCTCTCTTCAGCCCTGATTTCTCTCTCTTATCTACCAGAGCTGATCGTAGCCGCTCCTCCTCTCTAATGTGTCCGCATGCGAAATCCATCCATGAACACACTTCCGAGCCCTATCAATCTCCTAAAAACCTAGGATTCCCTCTATCTCCCCCGATTTTCTCTCATGCGATCATCTCTCTCTCTATCCGACCCTCTCTCCCCCGTCTCCTTAATTCTTTCTCTTTATCTATTAAGCCTATCCCAGCCATCCAAGACCCATTCCGAATACATTTCTCTCTTCGTCTCTCTCTCTTCCTCTCTTTCCTATTCTGGGCCGATCTTTCTCTCTCCATCACTCTCTCTCTTCCCCCGATCTCTCTCTTTCTCTCTCTCTCCATCTCTCTCTCTTCCCCCGATATCTTTATCTCTGTATCTCTCTCTTCCCCTGATCTCTCTCTGTCTTTCTCCATCTCCTCTCCTTAATTCTCTCTCTCTATCTCCTAAGCGGATCCCAGCCGTCCAAGACCCCCTCCGAACGTCTCTCTCTCTTTCCTATTCAAGACCGATCTCTCTCTCCACGGATCGTTCACAAACGCTGATTCTGATCTCTCTCTCCACAATCGTCCCTCAAATCAGAGGAACCTCAATGGTGCAGTTGGCGCTTTGTGTAATACACCTGTCATGGTGGCTAAAATCGTGTGGCTATGATGCAATTGCAATTGTAGTGGTGCTGAATGGGTGCTCCAACGTTTGATCTGCCATTGATACCAGTGATCTGGCATCACCGTTATACCATAGATTTTCTCCTCTCTTGCTCAAAAATATAATATTAAATTAATAAAAAATTTAATCAGTCATTAAATCATTCTATCTTGGCTGACCATTAAATGATGGATTTAATCGTTAGCCATTGAACCATTCCATGAAACGGGTAATTAAACCATTCTATCTTGGCTAACCATTAAATTTTTTTTTATAGTTCAAATTATAATTTAAAATATATTTAATAGTTCAAATAAAGGTTTTCAAATACAAATTTTGATAAATGAGGAGCTTCTCGTATTGGCCGGTGGTTTTGTTGGGGTTGTCGGTCCACCGGGGCGGGGTCGTAGGAGCTGGCATGGGTGTTACCGAAGGCGGCAATTTATATGGCAGCAAATGTCCCAACAGTGGCCGTTGTTGCTGGTGTCGAGGTCGTTGGTTTGTCGGGGCGGGGCCGCTATAGGCCGGTGTTGCTGCCGAAAGTGTTTTGTTGCCAAAGACGATCAGATGTGTTACCGCCGAATACGACGGTATAGGTGGGGGTGGTGATGCCCAGGGGGTGTCTTGCAGCTGATTGAGGCCTACTGCAGTACCGACAGGCCGATGTGTTGCTGCCGAAGGCGGTCCGACTATGTTTTCCCACCGAAGGCGGCCCACTGCAGTGCCGACAGGCATGGGCATGCACTAGTATATTATCATCAAGAGCCATAGTCCTACCGTGAGCCAATCCAGTATCACTAGTGGCAGTAGACTATAGAAGACAAGCTCAGGCCCTTCAGTAGACTTATAATTGGGAGGTAGGGATTGAAAACAAAGTCGATAAACATGTTTAGTCGTAGGGTCAATCTCCTCTTTTCAGTCAGTGTTAAAGTCATAGGCTTCGAGCGTATGCTTGAAGATTACCCTACCTATCCGGATTTCAGTGAAGCCTACTCTATCTTGACCGAAGGTTTGGTAAGAGAGGGACGGGCTACCTTTTCAAAGCCTACTTTATCTTGACAGAAGGTTTGGAGAGTTGAGAGAGTTGAGAGAGTAAGAGAGGCTTCGAGCATATGCTTGAAGATTATCCTACCTATCTGGATTTCAGTGAAGCCTACTCTATCTTTACCGAAGGTTTGGAGAGAGTTGAGAGAGATGGGGGTTTTCTCAACAGGGGGGGTGCCACATTAAGAGACCCCAGCTTATATTATAGTATAGATCTAGCACTGGGCTTACAGGAGAACTTAAATAAATTGAAATACCCAGAAGTGTATAAAATAACTCAAATTCTTCCTATGTTTTTTTCCTTGTAAGGATAGATCCAGTCGTCCATCAATATGTGAAGAAAGAGAGAAGCGATATATAATTCAAATGGAGCACTCTCTCCCGTATGTGAATACGACTTTTTCATAAATTCTATTAAAAACCTATTATAAAGATATTAAAAACCTACTATAAAAATTATGAATATCTTGTTAATGGTATTTAATGATCATTTAATATTGATTATTACTTTTTTTCTTAAGGTTAAGGAATATTCTCTCTTTCGATATCTACCAAGTGAATCACACCACGAACACCGCCGAAGCCACCGTAGGAATGTAGGATTGCCAAAAGGGACGTAGCTGCCCAAGGGAAGCAACACAAGCATTTACTAGTCAATCTATTTAATGAGATCCCGACCCATCTATAAAAGTCGGCCGGATTCGGGTCAGACCTATACAATCCCGAGCCAAGGTCGTTTTAGTTTCAAGCTCAAAATATAAGCCCAGTCCCATACATACTGATTGGGATATTGACCCAAACCCATTCCAAAAGGGTCAATCGGGCCAGTCTAGATTCAGGCCCTTCACCCGCCCATGTTGGCGGCTGCACCTTATGTATGTCATACAAAGGAGTGGTGAGGTGCATCTCACCTTCCATTAGAAGTGAATCCTAATGGAATTTCATCCATCGAATCCCAAAGTTTTACTACTATTGCTTTAAATCCATTTCCACATGTATAAATATATAACACACCCGCCTAACCGAATTACCCCCATAGTCCCAACACAGAAGAGATGATTGATCTTTTGCAATCCAATAGTCATGGAGGTTGTGCGAGCAAAATTTATCCAAGACTGCAATCGGGCCATTTGGGCTCGTGCAATGACCGAAATGATGAGTTAAGGCCCAAGGAGCATCACCACAGGGCCCACAAACCGAACGGGCCGTATTTGGAGCCTAACAGGGGCCCAATTAAGAGCCCAAAGGGGAGGCCCAGGACCAGCACCGCCACGTCTTCATTGTCATATCTACACAAACTTCAGCTATAAGAAGGACCCCTATGGCTTACCAAAAAGAGGTTGGTGGATTGATCAAAAGAAGAAGGGATTCATTAGATAGAGCGCTCTTCTTCTAGTTCACTTTTAGTTGCATCGTGCAACCTCAATTGTAAGAAGTTTCTCTTGGCCTGTCGAGACAACGCTCTCCCCCCCCCTTTTAAATATATTATAGTACAAACCAAGTAGCACCTCTCCCTCGGAGACGTAAGTCATAAGACTGAACTTCGACAATAACTCCGGTGTTATGCCTCTCCTTCTCTCTCCATTTACTATCTAATCTCTATCTCTACAACATACAAGCTATCCACATTCAATCAAGGCTATGGGGTGGGTTTCCCAATCAAGACGACACTGAAAATTTTCTTATAATCTTTGATGTCGTCTGCTATATATCATTAGAGATTTTACCCACACCACTACCGACTCCTACTTAACTTGTGGTAATAAGCCATAATTCCTCCTTCAAATCTACATTAACATCTTCATCACGCCGACTTCAACGAGCTCGATGGTGAAGACCAGCACCAACCCTCTAAAGGCAGGTGCTGATCTAACTAAAGACGTGCTGATCAAAAACGAGTAAGAAGTCTCTGTAACAACCAACTGAGGACATGTCTAGGAGTGGCTAGGGCTGCAAGGCAGCTATCCAAAAAGCCATAGTAATCGACAGATACAATTTCCATCATTGGCTGTCGGGAAAGATGGCGTCGGGTAAAACAACAGGGACAGATTAATATTTCCGTCAGTAATAAGCTTTAATACTGACGGTATAAAATAGTTCGTCAGTACTATTAGAATAATTAAAAAATTAATAAATATTATTACTGTTGGTAATATTATATATATTATCGACGGTTTCTTATTTACTGTCAGTAATAGTTATTTATATAATATTTTAAAAAATATTGTTACCGACGGAAGTTATAAGGTTCATCGGTAAAAATACTTTAATTTTTTAAAAAAATTATACTAAATCTGGTTGTTTAATTCCTGTCATATTATCACAATACACATTACCATAGTATAGAACACCGAACAATCACAAATAATTAATAATATATAATAATAATATTTTTTCAAAATACATTAAAAAAAAAATTTTATACAATCAAAAAGCACCCTAGTTGTGTGCCCTCAACAACCCCTCGCGCTACTGTCCCAGCACCAATACTGGTGCTCTCATCCCCCTGATGTCGCACCTCCTGCAATTATTAACATATATTTGTTACAAAAATGGTTGAAATTTATAACTAATATAAAAAGATGCTAAAAATATTATATTAGTTAATCGATAAAAATATTTTTAACAACTATGCCGTCGGTTTTCTAGTGTACCGTCGGTTTCAATAAATTACTTTGGCACCGAATTCCCGTGCCAATTTTTAGTACTTTTAATAGCTATTTTATGATTTCAACTACAGATGGATAAATTACAAATCAGAGTTAAAAATCTTAAGTTTTACTCTAATTTTTAAACCTTTATTACGATTTATGACCTGTCATTATTAACAGGTTAATTTGGCCCCTAGTGACATGCCCGTGCCTGTTTTAAGAATTTTTAGTAGCAAATTTATTATTTCACCATTTTATGAACAAATTTCTAGATTATGTGTTAAAAAATCTTAAGTTTTACCCTCTGATAGAGCATCCGATAATTCGTACTTGTATGGTTTTTCGTATTTCGAATTTCCAAAAAAGAATTTAGTAGATATTTTAAGATTTTGCCCTTTGATTGACTAATTTAGAGTCTAAGTATTTACAAAACATACATTTTCGGCTTTCGAATTATAAACTTGTTTTGGATTCGATCAAATCATTATTAGATCGAATCTAATAATTTGTACTTGTATGGTTTTTTATATTTCGATCTTGTGAACTAGAACTTAGTAGATATTTAAAGATTTTGCCCTTCGATTGGCTAATATAGAAACCATTTGTTTGCAAATCATAAGTTTTCAGCTTTTGGACTTTCTTTGGATTCAATCGGATCATTATCGGATCATATCCAATAATTCATACCTATATGATTTTTCATATTTCAAACATGTGAATAAGAATTTAGAAGATATTTAAATATTTTGCCCTCCGATTGACAAATTTAGAGTCCAAGTGTTTGCAAATCATAAGTTTTCAGTTTTCGGATTATGAACTTGGTTTGAATTCGATCGGATCATTATCAAATCCCATCTGATAATTCGTACTTGTATGTTTTTTTTATATTTCGGACTTATGAATAAGTATTTAATAGATATTTTAAGATTTTGCCCTCCGATTGGCTAATTTAGAGTCTAAGTATTTGAAAATTAAAAGTTTTCATATTTTGGATTTAAAACTTGATTTGTATTCGATCGGATCGTTATCAGATCGCATTCGAGATTTTTGACTTATATGGTTTTTCGTATTTTGGACTTACGAGTTAATATTTAGTAAAATTTTTGATATTTTACCCTCCGATTGACTAATTTAGAGTCTAAGTATTTAAAAATCATATGTTTTCATCTTTTGGTTTTTAAACTTGGTTTAGAATCGGTAGGGTCGTTATCGGATCATATCCGATTATTCAAACTTATATGATTTTTTATATTTCGAACTTACGAATAATTATTTAGTAGATATTTGAAGATTTTACCCTCTGATTAACTAATTTAGAATATAAATGTTTGAACATCTTAAGTTTTTGTATTTCGGATTTTAAACTTGATTAAAATTCGATCGGATCATTATCGGATCACATCCGATAATTCAAAGTTGTATGGTTTTTCGTATTTCGGACTTACAAATAAATATTTAGTAGAAATTTAAAGATTTTACACTCTAAATAACTAATTTAGAGTCTAAGTTTTAGAAAATCATAAGTTTTTATCTTTCGGATTTTAAACTTGGTTTGGATTCGATCGGATCGCATTCGATAATTTATAGTTGTATGATTTTTCAAACTTACAAACAAGTATTTAATATATATTTTAAGATTTTGCCCTCCGATTGACTAATTTAGAGTCTAAGTGTTTGAAAATCATAAGTTTTTATCTTTCGGTTTTTGAACTTAGTTTGGATTAGGTCGGATCATTATCGGATCACATTTGATAATTCGGACTTGTATGATTTTTTATATTTCGAACTTTCGAATAAGTATTTAGTATATATTTTAGGATTTTGCCCTCCGATTGACTAATTTAGAGTCTAAGTGTTTCCAAATCATAAGTTATTGGATTTCAGATTATGAATTTGGTTTGGATTTGATCGAATCGCTATCGGACCGCATCCGATAATTCGTAGTTATATAGTTTTTTGTATTTCAGACTTACGAGTAAGTATTTAGTAGATATTTTGAGATTTTGATTGACTAAGTTAGAGTCTAAGTGTTTAAAAATTATAAGTTTTCGTCTTTTGGGTTTTGAACTTGGTTTGGATTCGATCGGATCGTTATTAGATCGCATCCGATAATTCAAACTTGTATGGTTTTTTTTTTTTTTTGAGAACCCCTCCTGACGGAGGGAGGGTTTGGCGGACCCCAACCTGAATCCATTAATCACTCAAGATAAAAGGTTGTTACAAAAAATGGTAGACTCCGCCCCAAGTTTATCCCTCCAAGGCGCTATCCAAGCGCGGAAGAAAGAGATCACCGAAATCCGCAGCTTGTAAGCCCTGCCGACTTACCAGAGAAAATTCTGTTATTCCGCTCTAGCCAAATAACCCAGAGTATCGCCATGGCCAAAACGTCCCATGGCTTCCGAATCACCACCGGAATTCTCCTCCTCCTCCAAGAAGTCCAAAGCCCTCTAAGGGACCGGGGATGCGAAGAAAGACCTGCCATGCTCTCGAAGTGATCCCACAGAGCCCTCGCGAAAGGGCACCCAAGCAGAAGGTGCGATGTCGTCTCCTCCTCCGAGGCGCAGAAGGTGCAAGAAGCGTCTGATGTCTGCGGGTGGTGACGCCTAATCAGATTGGCCTTTGTCAGAATCTTATTCCTCGAAGCCAACAAGGAAAAAATCTGGACCTTCGAGGGAGCCTTCGACTTCCATATAGCCTTTGACGGGCCGTGCCTCTGCACCCGTGGAAAGAGATGTTCGTAGAAGGATCTAACCGAGAAAAGTCCTGAGGAATTGCCGCTCCAGCGAACCGCATCCTTGACCGGTCGGAACGAGGCCGCCTAGAGAATCAGGTGGAGGTCCCGAAGCTCACGCTAACCGTCATGGTCTAAAGGAGAAGCGAACCTCAAGCGCCATCCAATAGGCCCTCGCCTCCTACTAGCCTGGGATCGGACAGAAGCTCCCTTGTTCCCGACCACCGCGAAAAGAGCTGGGAAGAGATGCTCTAGAGGTCTGTCCCCCAGCCAAGTATCCCTCCAGATCTGATATCTCTCTCGTCACCTAGCACCAGGGTAGTGGCCTCCCTGTACAGATCCTTGACCCTGAGAATGCCCTGCCAGAAATGGGATATCCGGCCTGACAGTCGAACCCGCGCCTGCAGAGGGGAAAACCACCTAAAATACTTAGCCAATATGACATCTCTCCAGGAACCCCCAGCTCCCTGCTGCAATCTCCACCACCATTTTCCCAGCATGAAAATATTAAATCTACGAAGATCCAGAACTCCCAGACCACCCATCTTCTTTGGGAGGCAGACCTGATCCCACCTCATGAGGTTGTAACCTCCTGCAGCATCGACCCCATGCCAAAGGAAGGACCTCCGAATCCTGTCGATCCGGTCAATTACCCACGAAGGCAGGTAGTAGAATGAAAGATAATAGCAGGGGATAGAAGACAGGACTGAGTTCACTAGCACGAGCCTGCCACCCGAAGAAAGAAATCTTCCCTTCCAGCCCTCAAGCCTCCTCTCGATCTTGAGAATTAGCTGCTCCCAATCCTCCCTCCTCAGGGCTCTGTCACTGATAGGAAGACCTAGATATTTCATAGGTAGGGAGGCTACCTTACAGTTCAGAAGTCTAGTAAGCCCACCACCTGCATCTCCTGAGCCAATATAGTAAAGACTACTCTTCTGGAAGTTGATCTTCAGGCCTGAGGTCAACTCCAGACCGTAAAGAAGAATTTTGAGGGAGACCATCTGGAAGGGGCACGCCACTGTGAATAAGAGGGAGTCATCCGCATAGTGCAGATTAGACGTAGTCCAACCGTGACCGCCCACCCCCCTAACCAGGCCCTCGGCATTCGCCTTCCGGACTGCGGCATCAAAGGCGTCCACAACCAATATGAACAAATAGGGGGATAGCGGGCATCCCTGCTTCAACCCCTTGTACACCTTGAAGTCCCTGCCTTGCTCCCTATTTATCAAACAAGATAATTTCGAGGAACCCAAAATTTCTCTAATCCAGCTCAGCCACCCACTAGAGAAACCTTTAGCCCTCATAAGATCAAGCAGGAAGTTCCATCTGACTTGATCAAAAGCCCTCTCGAAATCGATCTTCAGCAAAACTCCTTCCTCTCCAGATTCGCGAAGGTGAAAAATCGCCTCATGCGCCGCTGCTACACTGTCCAGTATCAGACGCCCCTTGATGAAAGCGGTCTGGGAGGGGGAGACAAGCAGGGATATGTTGTCCGCTAGCCTATTGGCGAGGACCTTCGAAATAATCTTGTACAGACAGTTCGAGAGGGAGATCGGTCTATAATCCCGAATAGATTCTGCAGAAGATTTCTTAGGGAGGAGAATTATCCACGAGTGATTCAAACAATGAAGACGTACCTTCCCGAAGAAGAAATCCCGCAGTAGCCGGCAGAGATCGCTGGCCAGCATGTCCCAGTACTCCTGATAGAAGGACATAGGGAATCCATCCGGCCCCGGGGCTCCATCTCCCTTGGACTGAAAAACCGCCCTCCGGAATTCCTCGTCAGAAAAATCTGCATCGATGCTGGAGCCGGACGGCAGCCTCGGGAAGTCCACACCTTCCCAGTCGAAGGAAATACCCGTAGGAGCATCCGACTCCAAGAAAGAAGACTTGAAGAAGGAGGTGGAAGCCTCTAAGATGTCCACCATGGTCAATAGCTCCTTATCCTCGTGCTTCAAAGAGGTCAGAAAATTCTTCCTCCTCCTGGCGTTAGCGACTCTGTGGAAGTAGGATGTATTTGCATCCCCCGACTTCACCCATTGCTCCTTCGAGCGCTGCCGCCACAACTCCTCTTCCTTCCTCAAAACCATCACAAGGCTCTCGTTAAGTTCCTTCAGCCTCACCGACTCCGGAGGTGAAAGGGTGGCCGAATCCCCCTTAACCTCTAGAGCCTGAATCTCCGCCAAGATGGAAGCCTTCTGCCTAATAACATTCTCGAAATGGCTCTTGCTCCAGTATTGCAACTTCTTCTTAACGAACCTGAGTTTCCTCACCATGTTCAAGGCCGAATTTTCAGTTCGACCTGCTTCAGTCCACCAGTCCGCCAGCATGCTTTTGAATCCGTCCTCCATCGACCAAATTGACTCGAATCTGAATGGTGGCCGGACCGGAGCTATCGAGTCGGTCGCCAGGAGGATTGGAGCGTGATCGGAGACGCAGGAGGCCAGACCGGTCTGAATCGAACCTGGAAACAGCATATCCCACTCCGCCGAGATCAAAAATCTATCCAGCCTAGCCAAGATGGGAGCCTCCCGCTTGTTGCTCCATGTGAAGGTACGCCCGGTCAGCGACAAGTCGACCAGCTCCTGGTGCCTTATAAAAAGGGAGAAAGCCCTCATAGCGGAGACGTCTCCACCATTGCGAAGCCGCTCCCCCGCACCTCGAGTGACATTGAAATCCCCCGCTAAGACCCATGGTCCTCGAAAATTGGTCCTGAGCAAGGACAACTCCGTCCAAAAATCATCTCCCCTACTGTGGTCCGTGGGACCATAAACCGAGGACAGCATCCACTCCAAGCCATCCAATCTATTCTGTAACACCAGCGACAGTGAGAAGACTCCAACATTCGTGCTCTTCAAAAGGAAAAGGTCATCGCTGTAGCCTATCAGAATGCCTCCAGACGAGCCTGTAGCATCCTTAGCTTCCCACTTAGCAATCTTCCTAGTGCTGAGCGAACGAAAAAAATGGCTCGTCGGATTCTCCCGCTTCGACTCCTGGATACAGATGATGTCCACTTCATGGATGGACGCAAAAGAACTAGCCGCTCTCCTCTTCTCAGACTTCCCCAAGCCCTTGACATTCCAAGAAATGATCTTCATGAAAACAAAACACTCCACACCAATCACAACCACACAAGGACTCGCCCGCTCAGGAGGCCAACTTTGCCCTCTTTTCCTCTAGAGCCCTGATAGAGTCAAGAAAAAATCTCACACTATCTAACTCTGGAGCAGTGATAAACCCACATTTTCTAGCTATGTCCTGAATTACATCATCCTCCAAAAAAGACAGGGGGAGGGACACAGAAGGATCAGCCTGGTCCATATCTAGAAGACGCATCTTGGACCGAACAAGAGCCTGCGCCAGCCGAGGGTCGTCCGAAGAGCGCTGCAAAATCTGCCGGAAGCTCCTCCTCGTCGACTGAAGATGGGGTACTCCCGCCGAGTCCAACGAAGACTGGTTCACATTCTGGACAGCTACGGACATCTGCATCCCGTCCCCCTGACCTGTCACATCCCTACTGTCGACATCGAGGTCAGGCAAATGAGGAATCCCCAAGATGGGACTATCCACATTAAAAGAAGCACCAACATCATGATGGGGCCTCAAGGGAGGGCCCCCCTCCTCCTTCAACCCCACACGGTTCCCCTCATGCAGAACAGCAGTAGGGGTTACGTGCGCTCCCTCAAACGAAAAAATGCCGACGTTATCAAAAGCGCCCAGCTTTCGATTAGAATCTATACCTGCGTCCTCGGAGAATTGTTGCAGGGAAGGCATACCTGGCTCCTGGCTGCTGCTCGCCTCTCCTCCCGCCGGACCCATCCCTGCTGATGGCGGACCAGGGAACCTCGGAGGCCCGATGGACGGCTGCCGGAATCGAGTGGGCTGAGGCGAGACCATCTATGGTTTTTTATATTTACGAACAAGTATTTAGTAGACATTTTAAGATTTTGCCCTTCGATTGACTAATTTAGAGTCCAAGTGTTTGAAAATAAAAAGGTTTTGTATTTCGAATTTTCAACTTGGTTTGGATTTGATCGGATCGCATCCGATAATTCAAACATGTATGATTTTTCATATTTCAGACTTACAAATAAGTATTTAGTTGATATTTAAAGATTTTACCCTCCGAATGACTAATTTAGAGTCTAAGTGTTTGAAAATCATAAGATTTTATCTTTCGGATTTTAAACTTGGTTTTGATTCGATCGGATCATTATCGGATCGCATCTGATCATTCATAGTTGTATGGTTTTTCATATTTCGAACTTAAAAACCTTTGCAGATATATTTTTCTTTCTTCGGTTTATACTAGACTAGGCATCTATCTCTTTATATCTTAGTGTTTCACATATGTGGCATTACCACGCATGTTCATACTTTTTACTATATAATATACAATCGTTCACGCATTCATCGATTTTTTCAAAACCAAGTCCGCGATATTTTATTGTCTTCTTCTCCTCGTAGAATGATTTTGATAATGTTTCACCCATGGGAAAAGTCTCTTTCAATAACTCTAGAAATATATTAAATGACCTATTACTATAACCATTGAGACACTTCAAATAAAGAAGTTTTATTGTGAAAGTGAGTTTTGAAAATTTCTCACACCCCGAGTATAGAGATTGCTCGGCATCCATAAGCAATCTGTAGAACTTGTTCGCTTCAATATTGGCGGGCTGATCACTTGACGACGTTTTCGTGCCTATTCCATCTTGCAAATCATGTATCTTACCCTCCATGTCATCGCCATCATCCGTATTAATATCACCTTCATTGACCACTGTGTTCGCACTTTCATCGTGAGTTGTCATGGCCTGGGGACTGCATCTAGCTCCTCACCGTGCGATAACCAACGAGTATAGCTAATGTCAATGCCACACATTACCAGATCAACCTCATATTTCTCTCGAACCTTCCTAGTCACTCTTTCGCAATCTATACAGGGACACATGGTTTTTCTATCAAGCGGAACAAGATGCTCAAATGCAAAATCTAGGAATTTTCTAACTCCTTCTCTGTACTCTTGGCTCATCCAATTTGAAATATGCATCCAACTCTTATCGATCGAAGATATCTTTGCCATCTGGCCAAACGTACACCCCTGCAGTAATTTCAAACCATGTCTATAAGCCTCTGTTCTAACCACACCTATTATATAATATAGCAAATTATGGTGTCCTGAGCCTAATATAGCAAATTAGTCGCCAGGAACCATGGTATCACCGTGGTTCGGGGTCCGAGCGTCAACACCTGTTAGTCCGACCAGCATGGCACAAAGATAGAACTACATAGAGACCAATCATGGCCCCTCCTAAATTTTGGATTGAGTAAATAACACTTTGCCCCCTTGAAGTTTAGCTCAAAAACACAGCTAAGGCTGCAAACGAGCCGAGCCGAGCCGAGCTTTGGATTGTTTGAGCTTAGTCGGTTAAAAGCTTGGTTATTCGAGCGTGGGCTTGGCTCTTGTTTAGTAATTGAGTCGAGCCAAGCTTTTATCTATTCGAGCTTGGCTCATTTAATAAATGATCCTACTCGAACGATCAAGCTCTTACCGAGTTTGTTCATGAACTTCATCTTAAGCCAAATCTTATACTATATATATTTGGTTTATTCATGACTTTTTTGAACTTATTCACAAGCCTATTCACGAGCTTGCTCACGATCCTAAACGAACAAGTTCATTAGCCCAACCAAGCCAAGCTTTAGTTTGAGCTTGGCTTATTTATTAAACAAGCCTATTCGTACTCTAGGCTTGGGCTTGGCTCTAGTAGTAATCGAACAAGCTTGAACGAGCCTTTATCGAGCATGTTCACGAGTTACTCATGAACGGCCCAAACACAAGCCCCCTATATATTTTAAAAACTACATTTTGCGCCCTGCAATTCAGTTTTAATCAGATAAAAATAATCAAATGACGAAATTAAGGGGGCGTTTGGCATCATTCCGGAACAATCTATTTTCATTCCGAATTCCATGATTTGAAAATAACGGCTACTAGTAATTGTTCTTGTGGAATGAAGCACTTGGGAACTAAAAAATATCACTCCGTATGTTTCTATGCCAACCGGAATGTTGGACCATCAAATTGCATTAGAAATAGTAATTGACTGTAATAACCTAACTAACCCAATCTAAACCCTAATCCTTATCTAAACCCTAAACTAAACCCTAAACCTAACTTTATCCCTAATCCTAACCTAAACCCTAACCCTAACCTAAACCCTAAATCTAAACCAAAACCTAACCCTAAACCCTAAACCTAACCTAACCCTAACCCTAATCCTAAACTTAAACCCTAAACCTAACCTAAACCCTAACCTAACCCTAACCTAAACCCTAACCTAACCCTAAACCCAAACTTAAACACTAAACCAACCCTAATCCTAATCCTAATCCTAAACTTAAACCCTAAACCTAACCTAAATCCTAAACCTTAACGAATATCTACACTTTCTGAAGATGAATGTATAGTCTTTCTAAAATGAATGTTTACACTTTCTGAAGACAAATATATACTCATTCTAAAGACAAATGTATACTTGTAGGGACCTTAGCTAGCTAATATAGCAAATTATACTGTCATGAGGCTGATATAGCAAATTATGGTGTCCTGAGGCTAATATAGTAAATTAGTCACCTCGAACCATGATATCATCATGGTTTGGGGTCCGAGCGTCGACACTTGTTATTCCGGTCTGCATGGACATAGAGACGAAACTACATACAGACTAAGGGGGGCCATGGCCCCCCCTAAATTTTGGATTAGGTAAGTAACACTTTGCCCCTCTGAAGTTTAGCTCAAAAAAACAACCCACCTATATTTTAAAAATTATATTTTGTCCCCCTACAATTCAGTTTTAATCAGATAAAAATTATCAAATGAGGAAATTAAGTAGTTGACAAAGGGGTATTGTGCTAACATTTCAAACTTTAGGGTGCGATTTCGAACAAAATTAACCAAGCAAAACTACATTTTGCCTCCCTGCAATTTAGTTTTAATCAGATAAAAATTATCAAATGAGGAAATTAAGTAATTGACAAAGGGTATTGTGCTAACATTTCAAACTTTAGGGTGCGATTTTGAACAAAATTAACCAAGCAAAACTAATTTTACCCCCTGCAATTCAGTTTTAATTAAGATAAAAATTATCAAATGAGGAAATTTAGTAGTTGACAAAGGGGTATTGTGCTAGCATTTCAAACTTTAGGGTGCGATTTGGAACAAAATTAATCAAATTAAGGGGGGTTATCGGAGAGGGAGAGGGAGGCAGCCGGAGGAGGATGGGAGGAGGAGGAGGGCCGGGAGACTCATCGGAGGAGGAGGAGAGGCGGCGGAGTCAGAAGGAGGCTGGAGGCGCGCGGGAGGGGAGGCCGGGGGTTGGGGATCGAAACTGTGACGACCAAGAACTAAGCGCCAAGAGCTAAGACTCCTGAGACTGTGATGCCAAGATAGACGGAGTGAGGTGAGGATACAAGGCCACGAGTTAGTCCCACATTATCTGGAGAAAAGGAGATCTTGTGCTACTTATATAATTTCCCCTCCCAAACATAAAAGACACATTTTAAAACCGTGCGCCGCTATAGATCGATTTCGTAAGAACTCCGTAGTTAAGCGTGCTCGGACGGGAGTAGTACTAGGATGGGTAACCGTCCTAAGAAGTTTTCGTGCGGGCACGGGCAAAGCGGACAATATCTTGTGTGTTTGAAACGGATGTTACAAAAACAGTTAGGACAGGGGGGGATCAGTTTCTTTGTTGTTAAATAGCAGACTTTTTATCAGCGGACATAATATTTTTCGTCAGTAACTAATTACATATTTGCTGACGGTACTGCTATAATATGAGTCGTCGGCACAACTATTCTACCGACGGGTAATTTTTATCCGTCGGTAAACAATGGAGTTATTTACCGACGATATTATTACAACCATCGGAAACTAATATTAAATATTTTTTAATTATAATAATTTATAATACCGACATATATGTTATTATCCGTCGGTAATATATAATATTGTATCGTTGGATATTATAGTTTTCGTTGATTAAACGATTATACCGAAGGATATACTTTTTATCTGTCATTAATTAAAATAAAAAAATAATTAAATAATAGAAGTTATTATACCGACGGAATTTATAAGTACCATCGAAAAAAAGTTATCATATACTGACAGTAATAAAAAAAGTCCGTCGATAAAATACGTCTCTTTTGTAGTGTCATCTTTTTCGATGGACAGCGACGGAAATATTGTCCGTCGCCATAAATCTATACCGACGGATATTAGTGATTACAGAGCTAGTCATGTTAGGCATTAATATAAAATACCGATAATGGCATAGTAGGCCATGTGGGTCAATGGTGTTCTCCCGAAAAAATTATTGATGTGAGATTCGCATCGTGCATCCGTCGAATAGCTTGCAAAAGAGCCTAAGACGCAGCACATGGTGGTAGTGGTTCGATTCCTAGATCCATCCCTGCCGGTGATGACAAAGTTGGTCATGTGAGGTATTATTATAAAATACCGATGATGACACATCAAGCCATGTGGGTCAACGTTATTCTTTCGGGAAAAAGAGAACCAAGGACCCGACGCTCATCGTGTGCTGATAGGGTCAGCCTGGCATTAAAATTTCCCCCTTACAATGTTAGGTATTAATATAATATATCGATGGTGCTGATTTGAGCAGATCATGTGAGGTATTAACACAGCGTGAGAGAATTAAGGACACAACACATGATAGGAGGTGCTCAGTGTGGTGTTGATAGAGTCATCCCGGCATCAAAAATAAAAATGTGCAGCGCGTGGTCGTAAATAATCGTAAAATGCTAGCTGCACGCCATGCATCATGTGGGTCAGCCCAGCATAAAAAAATTTCCTCTCCCAATGTGAGATACTAATATAATATACCGGTGATGACAGAGCGAGTCATGTGGTGTATTATTATAAAAAGCAATGCTATTCAGATCGAAGGTTTTTTGATTCCGCTCAGTCCGATTGACGTGGTAACATGCAACTGGTGGTGTAAAAGACTTAAATTTGTTAGTGGGTTTCAGCCATCAGTTGCACGTACGTTGCCATGTCAATCGGGTCGACAAAATCGGAAAAACCTTCGGGCTAAATAGCATTTCTCTATTATAAAATATTGATGATGACACAGCAAGCCATGTGGGTAAGTGTCATTCTCCCGTGAAAAATTATTGATGCCAACTTCGCATCGTGTACTAGTCAGGTAGCTTACAACAGAATCAAGGGCCCCGATGCTCATCGTGTGCTGATAGGGTCTGCCCGGCATTAAAATTCTCCCCTTCCAATGTTAGGTATTAATATAATATAAAATTATCGATGATGATGTACACAACAGGCTATGTGGGTCAGTCAATTGTCATCTTCCGAGAAAGTATTTGATGAGCCCGCCCACCCGCCGTACTAAGCGCGAGAGATTTAAGGACAACACATGGTAGGAGGCGCTCAGCGTGGTGCTGATAGGGTCATCTCGGCATCAAAAATAAAATCTACCAAAATATTGATGCGTGCAGCGCGTGGTGGTAAAGAATTGTAAAATGCTAGCTACAGGCCATGCATCATGTGGGTGCAGCTGTTGTTCCCATTTGCCACCCCATGATCACAAGACAAAAGCATGCATGCTCTACTATAAAAAGGAGCTCAACCTCAACGCTAGCTAGAGCTAATTAATCCGATCAATCATCAAACCAAACCATATATATCTATCAGTGATCGGTAGTAGCTTGTAGAGTTGATAATGGCCGAGAAAGCTATGGCCGTGCTCTGCATCTTGCTGCTGGGATTCTGCTCGGCCGACTTCGCCTCCGCTCGGGGAGGAGCACTGGTGGAGGACACCGACGGGCACAAGTCTTTCGACACCACCACCCTCTTGACCTCCTCCTCCCACGACGTTGTGGTGGGTGACAAGTCGGTGGCCGAAGTGAGCGTCGTGCTCATAAACGGAGATGATGAGGACCCCGCCGAGGTTTATGGAGTGATCACCGCTCGCATTGGTGACTCTCAGCATGAGATTCTCCTCTTCCAGAAGTCCGCGCGTGAGTACGTCACCGTAAGGGCTGGACATCACATTCCGTTGTCGAGATCAGTGGCGCATGGCGTGCCATTGGCCTCCCACCTCACAATTCGGGCCGATTTGTTGGAGTACGATTCTTCGTCTGCGGATGATGAGATTGCTAAGGGCAGTGTACAGTTCCAAACTAAACGCTCCGGTAGTTCCGACATTAATATTAAAGGCAGGTACGGTGAGATCCAAGTGCATATCATTTGGCATTCAACATCAGTTGTTGACGATTCAAAGATCAGTGAGACTACTTCTGATCAGTAGTGTACGTTAAATATGAAATCCATGTGATCGAGATGTATCTATCTGTCTGTAAGTTAATTCTTCCTTCTCATCTTTTGAAGTAGTTGGGTAATAAATTTATGTCCTGATCAGTGTGATCGTGGTCTATCCGTTTGTAAGCGTCACTCTTTTGGGAGATTGATCGAGAAGATCGAAGTTGCCATCTTTCTTCTCAATACATCTTTTGAAGGAGGTAAAATATATAATATCTATCTTCTACATTGTGTTTAATTAATGATTTAGCTTGCTTCACATGTATGCACTTTTCTTTTTACTTAATTTCACACTTTGTTTGGCTGACACGCCAGTGACGGGCAGACAGTGATCGGTGAAGGTGGTGGCTATGTAGCGGCACCGGCAGCTGCCGCTGGTGGTGCCGCTGCAAATTGATAAAAACTGATGAGCATGCTATCTATGGCAAGTTCATCCTCACAAAAAAGGGACACAACCTCAAGGCTAGCTAGTAAAGTTGATGATGGCAGAGAAAACGGTGGCCGTGCTCTGCATCTTGCTGCTGGGATTCTGCTCGCCCAACTACGCCTCCCCTCGGGGAGGAACACTAGCTGGTGGAGGACACAAAGGGGCACAAGTCTTTCGACACCACCACCCACTTGTCCTCCTCCTCCGACGATAATATTGTGCTGGGTCATAAGTTGCTGGCCAACGTGCTCGTCGTGCTCATAAATGGAGATGGTGAGGACCCCGCCCAGGTTTATGGTGTGATCACCGCGCGCATTGGCGACTCTCCGGAAGAGATTGTCCTCTTCCAGAAGTCCTCGCGTGATTACGTCCTCGTAAAGCCTAAACAACACATTCGGTTGGCGAGACCGCTGGTACGTGGCGTGCCATTGGACTCCCACCTCACAATTCGGGCCGATTTGTTGGAGTACGATTCTTCGTCTGCAGATGATGAGATTGCTAAGGGCAGTGCAAAGTTCCAACCTAAAAGCTCAGGTAGTTCCAACATTAATATTAAAGGCAGGTACGGTGAGATCCAAGTGAATATCATTTGGCATTCAATATCAGTTGTTGACGAGTCAAAGATCAGTGAGACTTCTGATGATCAGTAGTGTACGTTAATTATGAGATCCAAGATCCATGTGATCGAGGTGTATCTGTCTGTCTCTTTCTAAGCGTACCATCTTCCTTCTCATCTTCTGAAGTAGTTAGGTAATAAATTTATGTACTGATCAGTGTGATCATGGTCTATCCGTTTGTAAGCGTCACTCTTTTGGGAGATTGATCGAGAAGATCGAAGTTCCTATCTTTCTTCTCAATGCATCTTTTGAAGGACGTAATATATACAATCTATCTTGTACGTTGTGTTTAATTAATGATCTAGCAAGCTTCACGTATATGTACTTTTTTTTATTTAATTTCACACTTTGTTTGGCCAACACGTCAGTGGCGGGCAGACAGTGATCGGCGCAGGTGGTGGCTATGCAGCGGCAGCTACCGCTGGTGGTGCCATCCCCCTAGGGTTTAGCGATCGCATGGCCCATAGTCTCACCAATCAAGAGATGCCACCTATGCAGGCTGCATGGTGATCATGTGCCGCAACGGATGGTTGCCATGTGGCATATCGAGAGAGTTGAGAGAGATGGGGGCTTTCTCAATAGTGGGGGGTGCCACGTTAGGAGACACCGCCGACTTATATTATAGTATAGATCTGGCACAAGGCTTGCAAGAAAACTTGAATAAATTGAAATGCCCAAAAGTGTATAAAATAACTCAAATTCTTCTTATTCTTTTTCTTGTAAGGAGTTGTATATATATTGTTTTCTTCATTATATAATTGTTAGCCCATCAAATAGAAAAATAAATCTATATAACATGCTAGCTGACTACGATAAAATTGAAGGCATGGGATAGGTCCAGTCGTTAATCAAGATATGGAGAACCGTGTGTGAGTATAACTTTCTCATAAATTCTATTAAAAACCTACAATAAAGATATTAAAAACCTACTATGAAGATTATGAATACTGAGTTAATGGCATTTAATGGTTTTTTAATGTTAATTATTATATTTTTTCTTAAGGTTAATGAATACTCTCTCTTTCGATATCTACCAAGTCAATCACACCCCGAACACTGCCAAAGTCACCGTATGATTGCAAACAGGGATGTCACCGACGAAGGCAAAAGACACAGGCATTTACTAATCAGTCTATATAACGAGATCCCGACCCCATCTATATAAAAGTCGGTCGGATTCGGCCGGATGTATACTGTTGGGGTTCCATCCCCATGATGAAGACCCAAAGGGGAGGGGAACACAGCTCCCTCCTAATCGGACTTGTAGCCAAGTCGCCCGGGAGAAATTCGACTTGCGCGGGCGAGTTCCTTAGCCACAAATGGGCAAAAAATTCAGCAAACCCGCTTGGGCGAAGTCGGGCCGAATTTGTTTTTCTGGGTTTTCCTGTAGACCTGTTTTGGGTGTTTGAAGGCTCTTTGAAAGGGCTTTTGGTGTGTTAAGCTTTGAGAGACCTTGGAGAGGGCTTTGATGGCTGATTTCTAAGGGTGAGGAAGAACTTCTTCTACAAGGGAGGAGGAAATTTCTTGGGGATCGATCTTCGACGGATAGATTGGATCTAAGCTTGTAAGGAGGTATGTTCCTTGAGGCTTACTAGGGTCTCTACTTGTTGAGCCCTAGAAGGGGGAAAGGTGTAGATCTAGAAGAAGGGAGAAGAAGAAGTCGGGTTGTACTCTCGTTTTGCTTGCCACCTTTGATAGTGAAGTCTTCTCCCGAGCATTTGCTCTGAGTATTTGCTCACCGTGGTTTTTCCCGCAAAGGTTTCCACGTAAATCTCCGAGTCATCTTCTTTGCTTGTGATTGTTTTATTCTATATTTGTGATTGGGTTGTTGTTTGCTCTCTTTGGTTCATCTCACGGGGAAGAGATCATCAGTTTCGTGGTTGAGCCGGTGCGATTTTTCCACCAAGTAGTATCAAAGCATGGGTTATGCACACAAGGTGTTTGATCTTGTGTTTGTGAGAAGTCAAAGATGGATGAGAGCAGCGGTAGCAAAAATGAAAGGATGTTTTGCTTCAATGGTATTAATTTATGGTCGATTTGGAAGGAGAAGATGAAAGAAATTTTGTATTGCTAGGATTTGTCCTTGCCGTTAGGTGGAGATTCGAAGTGCCCGAAAAAGATGTCCGAAGAGGAATAGCGGGTGTTGAATCGGAAATCATACGGCATGATTCGCAAGTTGTTAGATGTTAGTATTTGCCATCACGTCTCTAGAGTTATGTCTGCATTCGAGATGTGGACTCGGCTTCATAATCAGTACGAGAGGAAGACAGTTGGCAACAAGACCATGTTCACCCGCAAACTTATCAATTTGAAGTATCGGGATGGAACATCGGTGTCAGATTACTTGAACGAGTTCCAAAGCATAGTCAAGCAATTGACCGTTACGAAGACAATCTTGGAATAGGAGCTTCAAGCTATGCTACTTTTGAGTTCACTTCCAAATAATTGGAAGACACTTATTGTGTCGGTGAGCAACTCTTCCCTGGATGGCAAGTTAACCTTGTCTATTGTGCATAGTGCCTTACTAAATGAGGAAACAAGGCGAAAGACGAATGGAGAAGATCATCCGCAAGCTTTGGTGAATGAAGAGCGAGGCCGGAGCAAGAGTAGGAAACCTTATTAGAGGGGGAAGTCGCAAACTCGGTCAAAGTTCAAAGGCAAATCGTTGACGTGCTTCTATTGCAAGATGGAGGGGCACTTCAAAAAAAAATTCCTTCAAATTCAAGAGTGATCTCAAGGATTTTCAAACACTTAGAGTACTCAAATTTAGTAAGGTTATCCTTGTGGCTGTGTTGTAGACCAAGTACTGTATTGAATTCCCTCTTAGAAAAAAAATTATTTTACTCCCAATCTTGAAGTAAAGATTTGCAGTATGTCTTCGTAACATATTATGATGAAGTGTGGAACGAATATCATTGCTGCATTTTTTAAATCCAAGAGTGGCCGAAGCAAGATTCTCTAAGCATCTCCATCCTTTTAGAAATTTTTTTGAAAATATTTAAAATCGTCAAGATGAAAAGATTTATCAAATGTTTCACCGTCCGAGCCTTCCAATCACCACCCTCAAATTTTTTTCTCTGATTTTCCCATATATTTCAATTCCGGAGGACTCTCGGATGATGAATCAGTTTCTGAGTAATCTTCTTACATAATGGGTTTTTAGAATTTGAAACTTTTTCTTGGAGGCATCTGCATATTACGTCCTTGTAAAGCCTAAACAACCCATTCGGTTGGCGAGACCGGTGGTGCGTGGCGTGCCATTGGACTCCCACCTCACAATTTGGGTCGATTTGTTGGAGTACGATTCTTCGTCTGCGGATGATGAGATTGCTAAGGGCAGTGCACAGTTCCAAACTAAAAGCTCTGATATTTCCAACATTAATATTAAAGGCAGGTATGGTGAGATCCAAGTGAATATCATTTGGTATTCAACATCAGTTGTTGACGAGTCAAAGATCAGTGAGACTTCTGCTGATCAGTAGTGTACGTTAATTATGAGATCCATGTGATTGAGGTGTATCTGTCGGTCTGTCTATGTCTCGCTCTTTCTAAGCGTCACTACTCTCTTAGAGGATTGGGGAGAAGCTACGTACCATCTTCCTTCTCATCTTTTGAAGTAGTTAGGTAGTAAATTTATGTCCTGATCAGTGTGATCGTGGTCTATCCGTTTGTAAGCATCACTCTTTCTTCTCAATGCATCTTTTGAAGGAGGTAATATATATAATCTATCTTGTACGTTGTGTTTAATTAATGATCTAGCTAGCTTCACATGTATGCACTTTTCTTTTTACTTAATTTCACACTTTGTTTGGCCGACACGCCAGTGGCGGACACGTCAGCTTTGACTAGATAAAACAGAACTAAAAGCTGACTAGGACAAGCTGACTAGACAAAGAAAAAGCTGACTGGACCAAAATATTCAAGCATCCCCCTTCCCCCTCTTTTTCAAAAATAGACTAGGTAAAAATGGGCAGCCGTTAGAAGTCCATCATTAACGGTTTAGATTTAGCTCTCGTTTTCTGATGATGATTTGAAATCCCATCCCTTTCATCGGAGCCATCCGTCGTCAAAGGAAAGTGTCATTTAAGGAAAGTTGTCATGTCAGTGAACCCAGTTTAAGACGTTTCCCTCTTTGATCCCAATTTCAAAAGGAAAATGTCATCAAAGAAAAGGTCTTGATTTTATCTATGATCCCGATTTCAAAAGAAAAACATCATCAAAGAAAAGTTGTCATCATAGCAAACGTTTTCCTTTTTTATCCCAATTTCAAAAGAAAAGTTTCATCAAAGGAAAGCTCTTGATTTCAAATGTTTCACCATATAATTCTGATTTCAAAAGGAAAACCTCATTCAGAGCAAAAAAAAAAAAACCTTATCAGAGGAAAGCTATCATCATAGCGATCCCGATTTTTTTTAAAAAAAATTCCCCTCCCACCTCTCAATCTCTCCGTCCCTCATAATCTCCTTCTCTCAAGTCTCCAACGTTAACCCGACATGCACATGCTCGCCCCATCCTCCCCAACGGCTATATTCATCTCACGGTCACTTTTTATCCCAAGTTGGAGGCTTTGACCGATTATTGCCTAGATTTTGGCAAGATAAAATTTGGTAATTTTTTTTTTTAATTCGTTTGATTTTTTTGATTTGTTCCTTTTAAATCCTCTTTAGTTCCTCAATTTAAGTTATTTGTTGATTTTTTTTAAAAAAAAAATTATGTTTGGTACTCCATAGGCAACCAACCATTGCAGCCTTCTTTGGTACTTGAAGAGGGAGGTATATGAAAAATGTGGAGGATGTTTCAGCACACCATTGTTGTGATGGGGTTTTCACCTCTTATGATAAAAAGATATATCTAAGAGTCTATTCTTCTATACTCTTTTTTTTTATTGTATTTATCATCAATATCTTCCTTATATTAGCTTCAGTCTCGGGCTATTGAATGGGTTCAAAGTGTTAATCATGAATTTCCATAAACACCATAATGGGACCTCCAACATCACCAAGCACATCCTTGGGTAGCCTCCTGCCAAAAAAATTTTCTCTATTGTTACTTGGAATGTTTAATTTGGTAGGGATATAGAGTAGTCTACTAAAAAAAAATCTGAATTTTAATGGCAATTTGGACCCGACACACGACTTGACACGAAATTAGCGGGTTTGGGTCAAATAGGTTCGGGTTGTAAACGAGTCAACACAGCTAACCCGTTTAGTAAACGGGTCGGGTCCAGTTTTTATCTCCGACCTGTAGAAGACCCGTTTAAAAATCAATGAGTTGGGTTAACCTAGCATCCTGCGATGGGTTCAACGGATGGCTGTGATCAGGATACCCATAATGGTGAGTTGCAACGAAAAAAAAAAGAATAAATATTTTTGTTGCCGAAGGTGGTCAGATGCATTGTCGCTGAATATGACATTGTGGGTGGGGTTGGTGTTGCCCGAGGGGTGTTCTGCCGCCAAAGGCGGGACGTTTTTTTGCCGACAGTTGTGTTGCCGCCGAAGGCGGCCCGCTGCTGTGTCGACAGGAACGGGTATGCACTAGTCTATATAACATGCTAGCTGACTAGAATAAAATTGAAGGCATAGGATTGGTCCAGTCGTTAATCAAGATATGAAGAACCGTGTGTGAGTATGACTTTCTCATAAATTCTATTAAAAACCTACTATAAAGATATTAAAAACCCATTATGAAGATTATGAATACCTAGTTAATGGCATTTAATATTAATTATTACTTTTTTCTTAAGGTTAATGAATACTCTCTTTTGATACCTACCAAGTGAATCACACCCCGAACACTACCGAAGGCACCGTATGGTTGAAAACAGGGACGTCACTGATGAAGGCAAATGACACAGGCATTTACTAGTCAGCCTATTTAATAAAATCCCAACCCCATCTATAAAAGTCGGCCGGATTCGACTGAACGTATATTGTTGGGGTTCCATCCCCATGGAGGAGACCCAAAGGGGAGGGGAACACAATTCCCTCCCAATCGGACTTGCAGTCGAGTCGCATGGGAGAAATTTGAGTTGCCTGGGTGAGTTTCTTAGCCACAAACGGGCAGAAAATTCAGCAAACCCACTTGGGCGAAGTCGGGTCGGATCTGTTTTTCTGGATTTTTCTGCAGACCCGTTTTGGGGTGTTTTAAGGCTCTTTGAAGGGGCTTTTGGTTTGTTGCTTGGGTTGACTTTGAGAGACCTTGAAGAAGGATTTGAGAGCTGATTTTCTAAGGGTGAGGAAAAGCTTCTTCTAAAAGGGAGGAGGAAATTTTTTGGGGATCGATCTTTGGCAGATAGATTGGATCTAAGCATGTAAGTAGGTATGTTCCTTGAGGCTTGCTAGGGTCTCTACTTGTTGAGCTATAGAAAGGGAAAAGGTATAGATCTAGAAGGAAGAAGAAGAAGAAGTCGGTTTGTACTCTCGTCTTGCTTGCCGCCTTTGATAGTGAAGTCCTCCCCCGAGCATTTGCTCACTGTGGTTTTTCCCGCAAGGGTTTTCATATAAATTCCCGAGTCATCTTCTTTACGTGTGATTGTTTTATCTTGTATTTGTGATTGGGTTATTGTTTGCTCTCTTTGGTTCATCTCATGGGAAGAGATCATCGGGTTCATGGTTAAGTCGATGCGGTTTTCCCATCAAGTGGTATCAGAGCACGGGTTATGTACACAAGGTGTTTGATCTTGTGTTTGTGAGAAGTCAAAGATGGATGAGAACAGTGGTAGCAAGAATGAAGGGATGTTTTGCTTCAATGGTACTAATTCACGACCGATTTCACTACACCAAAATCAGGATTTAGTAACGCAGCCAACTGTTATAAATATGTTTAGTAACACAAAAAAACCGTTAGGAATATGGCGTTACAAATATTTGTAACACTTTTTGTAACAACCGTTACTAATTGACCGTTATAAATTGTCTGTTTTGGTGTAGTGTTTGGAAGGAGAAGATGGAATGCATCTTGTATTGCAAGGATTTGTACTTGCCATTAGGTAGAGATTTGAAGTGCTCGAAAAAGATATCCGAAGAGGAATAGCGAGTGTTGAATCGGAAATCATGCGACACGATTCACAAGTAGCTAGATGTTAGTATTTTCCATCACGTCTTTGGAGCTACGTCTATATTCAAGATGTGGACTCGACTTCATGATCAATACAAGAGGAAGACAGTTAGCAACAAGACCATGCTCATCCGCAAGCTTATCAATTTGAAGTATCGGGATGGAACATCGGTGTCAGAGGTAGGATCCTTAAGAAACCGATGGAGTATCAGGATGCTCATCAAGCTATGATACTATTGAGTTCACTACCAAATAGTTGGGAGACACTTGTTGTGTCGGTGAACAACTCTTCCTCAGATGGCAAGTTGACCTTGTCTATTGTGCATAGTGCCTTACTTGATGAGGAAACAAGGCAGAAGACGAATGGAGAAGATCATCCCAAGCTTTGGTGAATGAAGAGCGAGGCCGGAGCAAGAGTAGGAAACCTCATTGGAGGGGGAAGTCGCAGGCTCGGTCAAAGTCCAAAGGCAAATCGTTGATGTGCTTTTATTGTAAGAAGGAGGGGCACTTCAAGAAAAATTACTTCAAGTTCAAGAGTGATCTCAAGGAGGGCAAGGTGAAACCCAAGGAGGTGGAAGGTACATCCACTACCATCACTGATGACGATGGTGTAGTTGTTTGTTGGACAATGAAGAGTGCTACCACACCTCCGCAAATAAGGTCGAATGGGTTGTCGACACAGGATCATCGTACCATGTCACACCCAGGAGGGACTTCTTTACAAGCTACCGGAGCGGTGATTTTGGTAATATATGTCAAGATGGGCAATAGTAGTGCGTCGAAGATTCAAGGTGTTGGAGATGTCCAAGTGAAGACCAGTTTGGGGTGCACCTTGATTATGCGAGATATAAGGCATGTCCCGGATCTTTGATTGAATTTGATGTTGGGATTGGTTCTTGATCAAGAAGGCTATGTGAAAGCTAAGCAAGGGCTCGTTGGTTGTTGCCAAAGGCAAGGCTTGTTGCATATTATACAAGATGGCCACGGTGGTACACACTCAAGAAGGTAGTGTGAATGCTAGTGAGGCCACTCTAGGGCTATGGCATCGAAGGCTTGATCACATGAGTGAAAAGGGCTTAGAAATCTTAAGGAAGCAGAAGCTCATCACACCTCAGGTTGGCTCTATGGCTTATGACGCTTGTGATGACTGTTTGATCGGAAAGCAACATAGGGTGTCAGTCTCGGGCACTCGGAAAGGAAAAAGGAAGTGTTGGAGCTTGTCCACTCGGACGTTTGTGGGCCCATAGATGTTGCTACTCTTGGGGGGAGCCGCTACTTTCTTACCCTCATTGATAACTCATCTCGCAAGGTATGGGTCTACTTCCTATCAAACAAAAGTGATGTATTTAATTCTTTCTCAAAGTTTCATGCCAAGGTTAAGCAAAAGATAGAGAAGAAACTCAAATGCCTCCGTAGTGACAATGGAGGTGAGTATGTTTCAAAGGAGTTCCAAGACTACTGTGCTCGGCATGGAATTTGGCACGAAAAGAGTGTATCCCACACCCCTCAGCACAACGAGATAGCGGAGAGGATGAATCGCACACTCATGGTGAAGGCACGTGCAATGCTATTTATGGCTAAGCTTCTAAAGACCTTTTGGGGGGAGGCGGTGGTGACCGCTTTCTATATCGTCAACCGGTGTCCCTCGGTTCCCTTGGAGGGTGGCATTCGAAGAAGGTTTGGAGTAGCAAAAAAGTTAGCTGCCATCACATGAAGGTGTTTGGGTGTCGGGATTTTGTATACGTGCCAAAGAAGAATCGATCGAAGCTCGACGATCAGGGCACACCGTGTGTGTTCATCGGCTATGGAGATGAAGAATTTGGATATCGCCTCTATGATCCCAAGGCCAAGAAGATAGTGCGAAGCCGTGATATTGTCTTCTTTGAAGAAGAGACCATTGCCGATTTAGAGAAGCCTACGAAGGTCCATGGTGGAGATTTAGAGAAATCCGATGATTTCGCTCCCGTCTCCTCTTCACCAAGTCAATGGGTGGATGATGGAGAGGGGGAGACTCATAAAGACCCATCGGTTGTTGAACCGATCGGTGGAGGAGCCTATGAAGACCCGGTAGATGATGCTTCTACTGGTGATAAAGACAAGCTCCCACCTCCGGAAGTGCCTCAAGTTTGGAGGTCGACTAGGGTGCTTCAACCGTCAAAAAGATACTCCTCGGAGGAGTATATCATGGTGACTGATGAGGAGGAGCCTGAGGACTTCCTGGAGGCTCTTAGTGACAAGGAGGATGCAAATTAGAAGAATGCAATGGATGAAGAAATGGCTTCTTTGGAGAAAAATCAAACCTATGAGTTGGTAGAAACTCTGAAGGGGGTGAAAGTGTCGAAGAACAAATGGGTCTTCAAGCTTAAACAAAACAACATCGGTAATGTTGCAAAGTACAAGGCGAGGTTGGTTGTTAAGGGCATTGAGCAAAAGTAAGGTATTGACTACACCAAAATATTCTCACCCATTGTGAAGATAACTTCTATTCAGGTCGTGTTAGCGTTGGCGGCGAGTCTTGATTTGGAGATCGAGTGGCTTGATGTCAAGACTGCCTTCTTGTACGGAGATTTGAACGAGAAGATTTATATGATACTGTCGGAAGGTTATGAGGTGAAGGGCAAGGATCACTTATAAGTATGTCGTTTAAAGAAAAGCTTATATGGGTTGAAGCAAGCACCGCGTCAATGGTACAAGACGTTTGAATCGTTTATGGCTTCTTAGAAGTTTAAGCAGACAGCGATGGATCACTGTGTGATTCAAAGAAGGCAAGTTCATTGTTCTTCTACTCTATGTGGATGATATGTTGGTTGTGGGGCAAGATGCTAGTTTGATCAAGGAGGTAAAGCGATACTTGGCAAAGGCGTTCAACATGTAGGACTTTGGTCCTACTCAGCATATTCTAGGCATGAAGATCGAGAGGGATCACAACGGTCGACGACTTTGGTTATCTCAAGAGGTGTGTGTTAAGAAGGTGCTCGAGAGGTTCCACATAACGAAGGCGAAGCCTGTGAGTAATCCTCTCGTGGGTCACTTCAAGCTATGCTTAGGCTTGTCATCGAAGACAGTGAAGGAGACGATGGAGATGGAGTTGATTCCATATATGTCCGCTGTTGGTAGCCTTATGTATGTCATGGTGTGCACGAGGCCCGATATTACTCAAGCCGTAGGAATATTGTGCAAATTCCTGTCAAATCCGGGCAAGGGGCATTGGGAGGCTGTGAAGTGGGTGCTTAGATATTTGTAAGGGACTTCCAAGTACCGGTTGTGTTTTGGCAAGGGAAGTCCAACTCTGATAGGATATACATATGCTGATATGGCAGGGGACATTGACAGCAAGAGGTCCTTGTCTGGCTATGTGTTTATCTTCTCAGGGGAACCTATGTCATGGCAGTCTCATTTGCAGAAGTGTATGGCGTTGTTAACTACCGAAGTACAGTATATTACCGTGAATGAGAAAGGCATGGAACTTCTATGGTTGAAGAGGTTCCTCCTAAAGTTGAGGATAAAGCAGGAGACTAATAAGCTCAATTGCGATAGCCAGAGCGCAATCGAGCTAAGCAAAAATGCTACCTACTATCCGAGGACCAAGCACATTGTAGTTCGTTATCACTGGATTCAGGAAGTGCTTGAAAAGAATGAAATGGTGCTTGAGAAGATCCACACTAGCAAAACCCGACAGATATGCTAACAAAGATGCTGACTCGAGATAAACATGAGCTCTATTGTAAGCTCATTTGTGTCACTTGAAGGCTTTGAAGGCTTCTTCCTCTCCATAGGTCTGGAGGGGGAGATTGTTGGGATTCCATCCCCATGGATGAGACCGAAAGGGGAGGGGAACATAGCTCCCTCCCAATCGGACTTGTAGCCGAATCGCCCGGGAGAAATTCGACTTGCCCGGGCGAGTTTCTTAGCCATAAACGGGCAGAAAATTCAGAAAACCCGCTTGGGAAAAGTTAGGTTGGATCTATTTTTCTGCAGACCCGTTTCGGGGTGTTTTAAGGCTCTTTGAAGGGGATTTTGGTGTGTTGCTTGGGTTGGTTTTGAAAGACCTCGGAGAGGGCTTTGAGGGCTGATTTTCAAAGCGTGAGGAAGAGCTTCTTCTACAAGGGAGGAGAAAATTTCTTGGGGATCAATCTTCGACGGATAGATCAGATCTAAGCTTGTAAGGAAGTATGTTCCTTGAGGCTTACTAGGGTCGCTACTTGTTGAGTCCTAGAAGGGGGAAAGGTGTAGATCTAGAAGGAGTCGGGTTGTACTCCCGTCTTACTTGTCGCCTTTGATAGTGAAGTCCTCCCACGAGCATTTGCTCCGAGAATTTGCTCACCGTAGTTTATCTCGCAAGGGTTTCCACGTAAATCCCTGAGTCATCTTCTTTGCTTGTGATTGTTTTATTTTGTATTTGTGATTGGGTTGTTGTTTGCTCTCTTTGGTTCATCACATGGGGAAGAGATCATCGGTTTCATGGTTGAGTCGATGCAGTTTTCCCATCATATACAATCTTGAGCCTAGGCTGTTTTAGTTTTAAGCTCAAAATATAAGCCCAATCCCACATATATTGTTTGGGATATTGACCCAAACCCATTCGAAAAGGGTCAATCGGCCCAGTCTAGATTCGTGCCCATCACTTCGCACAAGTTGGCGGCTGCACCTTATGTATGTCATACAAAGGAGTGGTGAGGTGAATCTCACCTTCCATTAGAAGTGAATAGTAATGGAATTTCATCCATCGAATCCCAAAGTTTTACAACTATTGCTTTTTCTCCTTTTCCATTTGTATAAACATACAACACACCCGCCTAACTGAATTCCCCCCATAGTCCCAACACAGAAGAGATGATTAATTGATCTTTTGCAATCCAATGGTCATGGATGTTGTGCGAGCAAAATTTACCCAAGGTTGCAACCGGGCCATTTGGGCCCGCGCAACAGCCCAAATGATGTGTCCAAATCCAAGAAGCATAACCATAGGGCCCATAAACCAAGCGGGCCTTATTTGGATCCTTACAGGGGCCCAATTAAGGGCCCAAAGAGGAGACCTAGGACCCGCATCACTATGTTTTCACTGCCATATCAACACATACTTCAACTATAAAAGGACCCCTATGGCTTACAAAAAAGAGGTTGATGGATTGATAAAAAAAGGAAGGGATTCAAGAGACAGAGCTCTCTTTTTCTATTTCTCTTTTAGTTGCACCATGCAACCTTGATCGTAAGAAGCTTCTCTCGACCTGTCGAGATAACACTCACCCCTACTTCTATATACAGAAAAGTGATTGGTGGTTTTTGGGGCCTAGGACAAAGATTGAAAATATGACCCTTTTATACATACTAATAAGCATAAACCTAACATAGCAGTAAAAAAATCAATAAAAGCAAAGTAATACTTTATATACCTTGTTGAATTAAACTAATATAATTAAAAAAATTAAACATTAAAATTATTGAAAAGAAATTAAAAGTAACCTACAAACATTTTATATATCTTGAATTTTTTAGACAACAAATCGATATGTTCATCCATATAAATCTATTTTTTAAAAGAGAAAACCCCTTATAACCACTCTTGCACCTCTCTAATTTGCACTTGGTTACTATATTCGTCAAGACTACAACAGAGGAGCATGCAAGAGCCATTATTGATGCCTCAAATATACATTCATAGATAAAGTCCTTAAACTCTCGTTTAACAAGAGAGGCAATACAATCAGGAGGTACATAAGAGAAAAATTACAATCAAAACTAACCCTATGTTGGATTGTAATCCTTGTATCAAAGTTGCAGCAAAAGCAAAGACATAGATCCAAAGATTGGATGGTATATGTTTCATCACGAGATATTCCACAAAAAAATCTACATTTGAATCTATGAACCGAGCATATGTGTGGACATCCTAGAGTCTACGATCTACAAGGGATCTATATGCATGCATCTAGTTAAGTGTTCATAATCGTCATACCTTTCGGATCTTTTATCCGATAAGAATAGAGTAATCGTCGATGACGAACTACATGCAAACAGAGAGGGATGCTGTTGGATAGCATCTTTTTCTTTGCAAAGGAAGGAACCCACGACGTTTTATCTCTGAGTGCAAGGACGACGGGCCGACAAAAGATGGCCCGTAGCAAAAATAATGATGAGCCGTGAATATCTCCTTCTTCTCTTTCTCTATTCTTCCTTCTCTTTCCTTCCTCTTTCTTCTTCTTGGCCAAAACCTCAAAAAGGGAGAGAGGAGAGGGGGTCGGGTTCTCTATATATAGGGCCGATCGACCATGACATAAGTTTATTGTAGCCGGCCCCTATAGAGGGGGGTAAGGGATAAGGCCTATGGTTAGTAAAGACTTTGTAAAGAAGTGAAGAAGAGAATGATGTTTTGAAGAGGAAAAATATGTCTAGATAATACCAATGTTATTTCGGCAAATGTTTGAATCATGGAATGGGTGCATAGGAAGCAAAATTTGATTGTAAGGGAATCCATCTTCATGGTGTTCACTGTCAATCCATTGATACATCACCATTCACTCCTCAATGTAGGAAAACATTCTTCACATCCATCTGCCCGCATAGTGTAACGACGAGCGAGCGACCCACGGACGCTCGTACATTGATAGCGTTCGGGATCAAGGGAATTGCCTCCGCAATCCTTCAACCTACGATCTTGGGATTGCAACCTGAGAACATGATGCAACAATACACAAGCACCGCATACGCCACAAGGAATACCAAGAATTTAACGTGGTTCACCCCCGGGAATAAGGGCTACGTCCACGGCCGCCGCCACATATCCACTAAAACTAGAGAGGGAGGTACAACACAATCCCAAGGGTCAACAAACAACACATTACAAAAACCCACACCTGCCCACCCCAAGCTTCTCCACCAAAAGGAAAAACATGTTTGCACACAAGATCAGACACACACAGGAAGGGACACACAAATCTGATTTTTTTCTTCTTTCCACTTTCAAGCAGCCCAACTAATGTGGCTGCTGAAATCAAGGACGCCCACCATGTGCTGTTGAAATCAAGGGTGCCCACCAAGCTCCAGCTTTCCCTCTTTGCATGCATGGCTACTCCCCCAATAATATAGCTGGTTTTATTTAACTGGCCAACAAATTAAGGCCGACTCTTCATCCTCTACAACGCACGGATGTCCTCATAACTTCCTGCCAAAATCACAAAGATATCAAGGATCACAACCATAAAACCTCCAACCGGCATGGTGCTAATATGCCGGATGGGTTAATGTGAACCCGGATCCGGAGATAAGACAAACCCGATACGAGGATGGGGCGGGTTCAAGAAGAGGGATAGCTCTATCGACCTCAACACATATTTTGTGTGACTTGCCAAGGACTGAAAAGCAAAGAATCTGACGGAACAAATTAAGGGAAGTCATGGCTATAACGAACAACAGAGCAAACGATGTCGTGTTACAAGAGCAAAGCAACTAACTAAGCCGTGCACTATATAGATCATTGTATTTTGCTTTGAGCTTCTCCCACAAGCAGCAAGGTGAGAAGAACCATGGCGATGATCATGACCGCCCTCGCCTCTCTCAGCTTGCCGACACCCTGGCCACCTTCGCCAAGGATGAGGTGTCCATGCTGCTCGGCGCCAAGAAAGATTTCCAGAGGCTAGAGCAGAAGTTGGGGCTCGCCGCCCTAAAAAGCATTATCTATGATGCCGATGACGTCATGGACTAGAGCCGCACCCATGCCGTGAGGCTCGCTCTCCTCCCACCGCCACTCGGTACGCTGCTACTCCCACTTGTTCTCATGCTTCCGCCGAGTTGAGCTGTGTCACGCGATGGGCAGTAGAATTAGAAGCATCGATCAATGAGCGGGTCGAGTGGATCAAATAGGATCAGTCCGACTTCAATCTGAGCCCTGCTGCTGCTGCACGAGATGATCGCGAGGGCAGCTAGCGGTGGGGTGACTTTACTCGAGCCTGGAATTGTGGGGTCGAAGATCAAGGATGATACGGAACTGTGCACCAAGGAGTCGTTGGGCGGTCCGGCGATCAGAGTCCTTGCGATCGTCGGAATGGGCGGGATCGGAAAGACCACCCTTGCCCAAAATATATACAATCACCAGGCCATGCGGGACAACTTTCGGATGCCATCGCCGATGTGGGTGTGCGTCTCTCAAGACTACAACAGCACCGACCTCCTGAAAGAGGTCATAATATCCGCCAAGAGGGGACCCCAAAGGCTCCCCCGCCCAATCTTTGTCGTCATCCGACGAAGGAAGCTCTTCCTCGTCCTGGATGATGTCTGGAACGCGGGAGTCTGGGAGAACCTACTCCAGACGCCCTTCCAGAACGGTGCGGCGACGGGTATATAGTAGGATCCTGATTACCACCCGAGATGAGGGTGTCACGAGGGGGATGCGGGCGGTGCACCTGCACACGGTCCAGCCGATGTCCGCGGACGACGGTTGGGAGCTGTTTGCGTAGTATGGTGTTTGGGCGTAAGGAAGGAGGAGGAGGGGTGGTTGAGGGGGAGAGGAGGAACGAGTATTCAGCCCCAAAAATTTCACCTCAAAACCATCTCTAAATTTCTGCACTTGTTGTTGCATATTTCCTCTAAAATCTGTGATTGCATGTGGTTTTGAAGAGCAAATCAAAGGTTGGTTGAGTCTACAGCCAACATAATTGGTATCAGAGATTGGATCGATCAAGAAGAAGCTGAGCGTGAAGATCTTGAGCAGGAAAACTAGATCCAAGGAAATCTGTGATGGCAAGCTCTAGCAACCAAAATCTGGGAGGTCAACAATTTCCCTACCAAATTTTGATGGGGAAAATTATGATTTCTCGTGGGTGAAGATGAAAACTATATTTATTTCATAAGATCTGGGATTATGCTGAAGATGGATATGATGAGCCTGAAGATGAGGCGACATTGACGAACGCTCAAAAGCAACAATTGAAGGAGCATAAGAAGAAGGATGCGAAAGCCCTCACGCTAATTCAGCAAGGAGTTGCCGACACAATTATCTCGAGAATCATCAATGCAACTAGAGCGAAGGAATTATGGGAGATTCTTCTGTTAGGAGATGACGGCTAGGGTTTGGAAAGAACAGAATGATCTCTATTGAGGGACTCAAGCCCAATATATATATATATATATATATATATATATATATATATATATATATATATATATATATATATATATATATATATATATATATATATATATATATATATATATATATATATATATATATATATATATATATATATAAAGAGAGAGAGAGAGAGAGAGAGAATACGGGGTATGAGCTGACAGCCTAATTTGAAATTAGGCTGTCAGCTCCCAGCCGCCCAATTTGTATGATCTGACCGTCCGATCAGATTCTGTTTTGGGTCTGATATCCAGATCGAGAGAGAGAGAGAGAGAGAGCAGAGCCCGACCCATCTCCTTCCCCTCCGGCCGGTATTGCAGTCAGCCCCCACCGGCAGACCGCCCGCCCCCTCTCTCTTCCTCTCTCGCGCTGAAGTCCGACCACCGGCGCCGGTCACGCCCGCCGGAAAGGGGCGAGTGCGATCGGACCGGCAGACCGCCCGCCGGAGTGCGATCGGACCGGCAGACCGCCCGCACCCTCTCTCTCGCTCTCTCGCGCTGATGCCCGACCACCGGGCGGTCTGCCGGTGGGGGCTGAGTGCAGCGCCGGTGGGGGCTGGGGGCTGAGGGGAAGGTGGTCAGATATCTGACCAAAACACTGTTTGGGGTCGCCCCTTTCCGGCGCCGGTGGTCGGACTTCAGCGCGAGAGAGGGAGAGAGAGGGGGCGGGCGGTCTGCCGGTGGGGGCTGACTGCAATACCGGCCGGAGGGGAAGGAGATGGGTCGGGCTCTGCTCTCTCTCTCTCTCTCTCTCTCTCTCTCTCTCTCTCTCTCGATCTCTCTCTCGATCTGGATATCAAACCCAAAACAGAATCTGATCGGACGGTCAGATCATACAAATTGGACGGCTGGGAGCTGACAGCCTAATTTCAAATTAGGCTGTCAGCTCATACCCCGTATTCTATATATATATATATATATATATAT